>ML210990.1:0-142119 GCA_004369055.1 Polyporus arcularius HHB13444 | reverse complement strand
CACCGTTAACCTCCTCTGCCTCTGTGTAGCTGATCATATTCTGCGCCAGCCGAATGTGGTCGAAGATTTGCCGCCCCGGCACGAAGCCCGCCTGATCCTGGTGGATCAGTGAGTCGGCTACCTTCGCTAATCTGTTTGCTAGGGCCCTTGTCATGATCTTATAGTCTGCGTTTAGCAAGGTGATTGGTCTGTAGTTCCCTATTTGCCGCTGATCTTTCTTCTTGTATATCGGGCAGATCCAGCCCGCCGTGAAGTCGGTTTCCGTTTCTACTCCGTGTTTCTCGATGTCGTTGAACACCCTGCGGAGTATCGCCACTATGTTTGTTGTACGTACTCCCCGTGTCTCTCCCTTTATGTGCCACTGATGGTATAGCTTCCAAAGCTCCGCCGGGAATCCATCCAGACCCGGGGCTTTGTTCGTTGCGGCATGCCGCAGGGCGTCCTCGACCTCGTCCGTGGTGAGTTTCTTTGCTAGGTTCGCTTTCTCGGCCGTCGCGAGGGCCACATTGCATGTTCTTAGGATCTTCTCCGTTGCGGCGTTCTGCACTTCTGGGTTCAGGTCCTCGTCCCTTTGTAGACCATCGTAGTGACATTTGGCGATCTCCGCCATGCGCTCAGTTTGGTTCGTGTATTGTGTGGAGTCTGGTCGGCTCCTTTCAGGGTCTGCCAGTTCGTTTATCACCGTCGTGGGAGGAGGCAGTGCGTTAAGGCGCGTCCAGTACTTGCAGATCGTCTCACCATGAGCCCAATGGTTCGCCGCGACTGCGCTGCGTTTGTGGCCGAAACGTCTCATTTCCAAATTTGTTAGACGTTCCTGCAGGATGCCCGCGTTATTCGCCGTTTCCGCGTCCTCCCTGTGAGGTTTGTTGAACAGCCCGTCGATTTCCGTCCGCAGCGCTGCGATTCGTCTGTCAAGCTTCGGTATGTTCACTTTAGCTCGTTGCCTGGCCTTCTCCAGCAGCCTCGTTTTGAAGCTCTGATATAGGCTTTGCGGGTTATGCTCATGACTTCGCTCCTTCAGGTTCTCAAGCTGCGTTTGTAGCGTGAGTCCAAGCTCTCGCATAGTGGCATGGAATGGTTCATCCGTGAGCAGAGCTTGCGGCAGGGCCCATCTCCCGGGTCCCACGTACGGTGCACCGTAGTTAGCTATGGAGCATGTTATCAGTTTGTGGTCGGTATGGAAACCCGGGCCAATGAAGTCCCAGTCCTCCGTGTTCCCACTGAGAGCTCTCTTGACATATATGCGGTCAATTCTGGATTGGCTGCCTGTACTGATCTGAAGGTACGTGAACTGTCTCTTTGTTGGTTCTTTCTCTCGCCATCCGTCCGTCATGTTCAGGGATCTGGTCAGCTTTTGTAGGGACTCGACCGTTCCCGCAGGGTCCTGTCGCGGCGGAAAGCGGTCTATGCTACTCTCAACCACGTTGAAGTCTCCCATGGCAAAGTCCGGGCGCGCTCTATTCCGCCCTTCATAGTGGGCGGTCAGCTCTTCCCAGAAGTGTGCGTTCTCTTGAGGTGCGTTGGGGGCATATATGTTGAGCACCCGCAGAGTCTTGCCTCCCGTCCATGGGACGGTTACTTCGATGGCTCGTCCGGGTGTCAGCACGCTATGCGTCGCCTTCTCTGTTTCGATCAGTCTGCGGTTGAGCGCTATAGCCACCCCTCCAGCTCCCGTCTGGTTCCTCGGGTCAGGGCTGCCTATCACAAGGAGAGAGCCTTGGAACAGCGTGTTAATCGTATCTATTCTTTCCATCGTGAGGTGTGTTTCTTGTAACGAGAGAACGGCGATGCGGTTGTCCCGCATGACCTGGTTTATGTACAGCCATTTGTCTGTGCTCTGGCCTCCTCCAGAGGCTCCGTATCCCCTCATGTTCAGCGACCCGAGTCTTATCCTTCCTCGCGTCTTTCTCCTTGCTTTCCGTCCACGCCGTCCGCCCTGTGGCGAGTCACCAGTGTTTGCGGCCCTCCTCAGTTCGGTCGGGGTGCCTCCAGTCTCGCTCGGGTCTTCTTCGACACCAGTACCGGCACCAGGGTTCTGTGTGTCTCCGTCCCGTGCGACGCGCAATTGGCCAGTATTCCGTGTGTTCACCGTTTGTGTGTCAGGGGGGTTTGTTTGTGTATTCGCGGTTGGTGTGTCAATCAGGGTACAACCATTTCCCAGATTCAAGGCAAGAGAAACCGTTGCCACGGGTGATGTGCGGATGGGCACGGACGGGCAGGCGTCCATGGCTCCGTACCGCTTTAGCCTCTCGGCTCGGTGCATCCGGCCTAAATAAGCCACCGTGTTTATGGGGTAACTAGAGCCCGGGCTTTCCTGTCCCGTCACAGCTGACGACCAGTATATTTGGGCCCGGACTGACCGCCTACTAGGTTGGGTTTCAGATATGAGGTCTGCCTACTCATAGCGTTCGCCCTTCGGCACTCGCGTGCTACTGATGGTCAGGGCAGTAGCGAGTTAGATTATATTATGAGGAGGGTTGGCAGTGCGTGTGTGTATCTAGGGGTTCGTATCGTTCATAAGGGTTATGTGTTTTCTGTAAGAGCAGGGAGGGGTGGGGTCGTCTACGTGCATTCGTTCAAGTCGTGAGGTTCGTTGTAAGTATCGTGCGCAGGTGGTCATGGGTGTCGTCGTCTCTCGGGGTCGTATAGTGTCAGTTATTAGTGGGGGATGTTTCGTCTCAGTCGTCTGTGTTGTATAGGCCGGCGCACTATCGTATGGAGTGGTCGTACATGCCTTTACTAGTTCCGTGTCTGGCCCGGGGCGCCCCCTCGGCCGCGTCTGCGCGTCGGGGTTCGCATGCCGCCACGTGCGGGCCCTCCTCCTCGGAAGTGGGAGTTGTTCCTCGGTGGCGGTGGGCCGTTCATCATCGGAGCCGCCGTTACCAGGGGCGAGTACGTGCCCGCGCCTGCTCGGGGTCCCTTCCAGCCAGGCAGGTCGTGGAAGGTGCAGAGGTGTGCGGGATGATCAACCGAGTTGCAGCCGAGGCAGTTCGAGATTCGTCTCACGATTCCGGTGCCATTGATGAAGTTTCCGTACGTGCGGCCCCGGAGCTTTGCCGCCCACTCGCGCCACTTCGGGATGTCGTACGTAGGAGGGCGAATGTGAACGTTGGCGACGACGTTCTGGTTGCTGAGTCGCCATGTTTGGATGACGATCGAGTCCAGGATAGCGTTTACTCGCTCCCCTCGCGGGAGGGAGCGCAGCTCAGGATGGTCCCGGGTCAGGGTGGCTAGTAGCTTCCAGTGCTCGTCTTCTTCCAGTACTTCCCTGATCGCCGAGGCGATCGCGAGGTGGTTCTCGTCGAAGAACCCGTCTAGCGCCATGATCCAGGTGTCCGGGGTAACAGTGCGTTTGTAGGTGAAGAAAGAGATGGCGCGGAAAGACCATGGGAAGCGTGAGAGCATAGCTTCTTCGCCTGCCGGTGAGAGTCCTCGAATCGCCCAGACGCGCGGAGCGTCGCGGAGGCGTCGTAGATTCCGGTCATCAAGGTCCGGTGGGACGATACTCACTTGCTTCTCACCGGTGATGAGGTACGTCACTTGTCGCAGGGTCTCCACCATGATCCTGTTCGCCTGGATGTTGTCGGTGAACTGGAAATTGAACACCTCTACGAGGACGCTCGTGTTCGGGTCGTCCGCCCATACCGCTCCTATCCATCGTTGCGAGGTGCCTCGAATGAGAGCTTCCGGATCGTCGCGATGGACGCGCGCAGTCAGCCGATGGTCCGTTGTCATGGGTCTGTCCACTTCGGGTGCAGTCGCAGTGAGAGCAGTGGGGATAGCGTTGTGCGACATGGTTGTGGGGTCGAGAGGCGGCGGCATTGGTGAGGAAGGGTTTTTGGCCCTGCCCGGGCCGGGCGTGGGGGACGTGTCGCGTGTCGAGCCAAGGACGGTGTCCATCCACCGATTTCTCGAGAGTGCTGTTCTTTCGCGCCCTTCCTCCCTGGTAGGTTCCTGCGTCGGTGATCTACGGGAGGAGACGTCCATCGCCGATCGCGTGCTTGCTCGCGACTGTTGCTGCCGTCTCAGATCCGACGGCGAGGGAGCCGCAGCTTCCGTCGAGGCTTCCGAGGCATGAGGCTTCCTCGAGGCAGGGCCGGTCCTCGTCCACTCCGCAGCGCGTGCCTCGATCTGCTCCTGTAGGTAGATTGCAGCGCGCGTGTTTGGGAGGGGGATGTATCCATTCTTGGACACGTCAGCGTCCTGTGCGTCTTCTCTCGTGTTTTGGGGACGTTCGCGACGTGTGCTCCGGTCAATATGACCTTGTGCGGCGTGCTCGTGGTCTCGTGCATTGCTTCGGGTGGAGGGGTGGGAGCGGGAGGCGTGTGGACGTTCTTCGAGGTCGTGGCGGGTCCGCGGTGCCGTTTGGATCCGTGATGACTCCTGTCTTCCCAGCAGGGAATCGAAGCGGTCCTGGTTCCGTTTGAGGAGGGATTGAACGTCGCGTTCGGAGATTGGGCGGGAGGGGCTCTCGGAGGGGATCGGAGATGACGGTGGGAGTGGGGACGATCTTCCCATCGTGGTGCGAGGTACGTGGTCGTGGGAGTGGGGATCGGTATCAGGGCGATAGTAAATAGACTTTACACGAAAGTCGTTCGCTCCAGCGCTCCGTCGTAGGCGTTCCAGGAAAGAACTATTTTGCATGTTATGAGGGGTGGGAGGGCGTCCAGAAGTGTTTACGTTGTCAAGAAAAAAATCGTCATCGGACTGTACAGCGTGTAGACGGGACGGAGGCTCGGAGCGTAACACTGGCGTAGACGTAGCAAGGGGACGGTCCAACCTGGTAGCACTATTCCCGTCCTCGCCCTCCTCTTCGCTCGACAGCGCCCACGGGTTACCATGTAGTTCTGCGCTCATTCCTTGTTCAAGATCTGGCTCGCTCGGGAGGGCAGCGCGAGCGCGCTTGTTGCGGCCGCGGATGCGGTGTTCAATCGTCGGAGAGGGAGAGCCTCTCCAGGCGCGCTTCGAGGAGTTGGGTATGATGCGTGCGTGTGGTGGGGAGGGTGAGTACTCACCGGCGAGCTCGTCCACGGTAGGCACCTCCGCCACGACACTCGCCTGCTCGTCTCCTTCGTTCGCCTCGTAGATCGTGCGGAGGCTAAAAGCTGCTGCGGTGGTGGGCAGCTGCTCGCGGGCGCGGTTGTCAGCGGTCGCAACTGGGCCCGTATTCTCCTCAGCGGGCAGGACGGAGCCGACGCTGGCTTCGACGATCGGGGTGGAGCCAAGCTGCGCCCACATATCCTCGCTGGTGTCGGCGGGGAGTGCTTGGATGCGGGTAGCGTTCACAGCGTTCTCCGGGAACACGGCGCTGTTGCGAATTGTCAGTGCGCTGGGGTATGGCGCAGAGCGATCACGACGCTGAGCGCGTCGGGCTCGTAGGGCGGATCTCGTGGGGCTCAGGGATTCGTACCAGTCGGTCTGACGTCCGGTGTTCAGCTGGGTGGCCAGCGGGGTCTCGGGGACCTGCGATCTCATTAGCTTACGCATCGGGGTGGGTGGGCAGTTCAGGCTGCTTACGACACTCGGGAGAGACGTCGTGGACGCAAAGCTTGCGTTCGCGGCTCTCGCAGCCTGTCCCTCGTGGCCTCGGGGTTGGGTGTGCTCAACGATCTCGCCCTCCTCGGGGGTGGCAAAGACGAGGACGTTGCCGAGGGGAGGGGTAAGCGTCTGGGAGCGCACGGGGTTTTGGGTGGGGGCAGGGGTGATGCTGGCCATGTTGAGTCGCGAGATGTTGCTTCTGGGAGTGCGGGAGCAGCGGGAGTCTTCGCCAGCAGGTCAAGCTCACCTCCTTAAGTCGTGGGTTCGCGCGCCATCTCGGTGTCCCTGACTGTGCCCAGTTCTCTTCACCTAGCCAAAGGAGGCGTGTATGGAATACCGGGCCAGGGTCGTGCATATTTGAGGCGGCTTCTTCGACGGCGAAGTTGACTTCGTTGGTCCAGAGTTAGTCAAGTTCAGCAGGCGTGTAGGGTTTGAGGCAGAGCGTGCTGAGGGTTTATTGGCGGTCCGCTCTGGCGGGCCAGCGCTTCCCAGGTAGCCGCTGGGTGCCGCGTCGGCGCGTCGCGTGTTGTCGCCATCACGAAGCCACCTTCTGCACCGGGGCATTGACTTCCATCTCGCGCCCATTTCGATTCAGCTTTGCGCTGTCACCGCTCGGATTTACGCGTCGTGTATCTTGGATCTGTTCGCAGGGCTGCTGCGTCGTTTGTACCGTTCTGCTTGCCACTTTATGCGCCCCGGGGGGCTCGTTTTCTCGTCGTTCTCTGCGTGCTGGTCGTGCGTATGGGTCGGTTGCAGACCGGACACAAGGCGGTCCTTGTAAGGTTTAATCGGATTGTGTTCAGATACTGCAGAAGGTAATGTCCGTCGCTTCTATCATAGTTATGTCTCATCCTATCAGCTGTCCTGCCGCCTCCTCTATCCGCCCAATCGCGGGCATCCTTTCCCGAGCTTTCCGCCGCTCCTTCGGGTTGCCGCTCGCTGCGGCGGCTGATCGTTCCTCCATATCGATTGGCCAGTAGATGCAGAGCACGCCTTTTCGGAGCGTTCCCGGCTCCCGCATGGCGCACGCTCCCGCCCCGCAGCTCCATATGGTCGGTGGGAGCACCTGGACCCGCCGCTTGCTAAAAGCGTCATCCCGCGCCACTTCCGGGCCTGTTTCGTCCCTCCAGTGTGCGAGGCGTCGGACCGTTGCGTCCGGTATGTAGGGGATAAGAATGCGAGCCCGCCTGACCGTGTTTTTCCAGCACTCGTTGTCCACCTCCAACTGCACTGTCGTTCCTTCCCATCCTGCCACCTTCGTTATCTTCCCTACTATGTGCGCATCGTACGCCTCAAGTAGGTCTTCTGGAGCTCTAGGTGAGCAGTACGTCGCCGGTGATACAGCGTAGATGGTGACCTGCATACCCAGCGAGAGCGGCACAATCGGCCTTTGGACGACCTCGTACGCGTGTGTTCGCGTCAAGAATTCCGTCCTACTCTCGGGATCTCCTCCAACGTACCCTGCCCATCTGGCGAAGACAGGGGTGTATGGTGTGATCGGATGGTTCATGGGTGTTGTGTCGTTTCGAGCGAGCGGGGGGATGCGCAAGCCGGTCGTGCGGGGTTCTACGGTCGTGTCTTGTCTTCGCTGTCGTGGGGGGTTCGTGATATGAATGAAGCAGTTCTTAAGAGAGATTGGGCTGAATGAGTGTGCGAAGAGCGGAGTTGGCCGGCTCACTCGACCCTGACCGGTCGGCGTGAACGGCCACAGAGGAGCAAGCGAGTTGTGGTGGTGCTCCGTATGCCGTTATATAGGCCGGCTCGCCGAGAATCGGGTTCTGCTCCGGTCTGTGCCTACAGGGGTGCGTTCAGATTTCACTTGATCATGGTTACCGTCGCACCCATTTCTCATTTGCTGTGAGGCTGTATCATTCAGCCCTGGCCATGGTGTTCTGCCTGGCCAGAGACGTGTGCTCTGTGACGCTCTCGAGCCCGCATGTCTTCCCGCCTGGGCTCTCCAGATGGTCTGTGGGCCGCTCGCTCTTCCTGTTGCGTGCCAGTTCGTATTCTCAGAGTGTGTGTCGCGGTCGACCGTCCCACTCGTCCTTTCCGTCTTAGCGGTCCAGGTTCGCTTTCACCTCTGCGCACTGTTTACATTTAGTCCTTGGCTTGTGTCTCATGGTTCGCGTGCCGGGGAGCGCTGTTGTAGCGTTCTACAGGGCATCCTTGCATTGGGTGGTTAAGCCATCCTTCCGGTGTGTATTCCTTGTGCCCGGTCCGCCGTCATGCGGGTTGTGCTCCAGATAGCATTGCACGTGGGATACGGTCCGGGGATCACGGTTGCCGCTTGCCCCGGTCAGCGCCACCCGTATTTCTAACGCCGTCTCCGTTCAGCTCGTCGTTCGTCTATGTATTTGTCTCATCCTGAGTGCGTTGCTCCCTCCTCTAGTGCCTGGTCTGCCATTTGTCTTTCGTTTGTTGTCCTATGCTCGGCCTTCGCTACTGTTTGGTGGTTTCTACATGGCTCGCATAGCACGGTTTGTCCATCGTCTGCGTTCCGTCTTCCGCGTGCGTGTGCCTGCCAAGGTCGGTTGCGTGGCTATGCGCGGCGCGCGCGGTCGGGGTTGTTCCGATGTTCTCGTCCCTCTCTTGACATCTGTGTCATTTCTGTTTGTCAGGTTGATATTTCAACGTTGACTCTGGTTTTTTGGCGGCGAGGCGAGCTCCCGCTCGCTGGGATGGTTGGCCAGGAGTATCTTTCTCTTGCAGTTCTAGTGTTACGTTCCTCGTCGCGGGTGACGGTCCTGTGGCAGGACAAGGGCCAGGGGCCTCGAGTGGATGACACAGGCTTATGGGCTCAGCACCCTATTCTGCAGTAGAGCACGTATTCCGATACTCTCTTCCCGGTCTGCTGCAGACCTTCAGCAAGGCTGATATCCTCGTACGTTGGTAGATTTACTACTACTATGGCAATGTACGACCCCGGTATGGCTGCTCCTAGGAGCCAGTGACCGTGGGAAACCGACCAGTGGTGGTGGTATGTGGAAGAGGAGCTATTTATATAGCCTTTCTCCATCGGTCATACTCCCCCAATCGCATTAACAAACCAGCACACTCTTTCGGCGCCTGCACACGCTGCGCACGCCCGCCCAGCTATTTCTCCCCTCATTCGAATCTCCCAATGCTCGACGATTTCACCATATCTATATCGTCTCTCACGTGGCAGCCGTCGCCCGCTACCATATCCGCGGACGATGATGACAACCTCGTCGTCTCCGTCCTGCCCGAGGAATATGACCTCGTCCCCGTCGACCTCGAACACGCGCAAGGCCCAGGTTCGAAGCCGTCGTTCTTCTGCGTAATCGCTTGAGCGTACGACACGCCCGTACGCGTCGCGCGGTTGTTGCTTGTCATCGTCGTGCCGACAGTTCCCGTGAGCAACTTGCCCATATTCTTGCTGCTTTAGGGTGGTACTGACCCCGCAGCCGTCGCACAGTAACTTATCCAGTATATATTCGCCACACACGCCGGTCGTCTGCGAAAGACTCAGTTGTTGTCGCATCATGTAGCATAGGCAGGACGATACCTCCGTCCAGGCGCGCGCCCGTCGATATTGCGCGCCTTTCTCGAGGACTCGGTGTAGGATTATGGGTGTGGAGTCGATGTTGTATTCGTATCTTCCGATGCTGCTCGTTTCTGTTGTCTTGTGTACCATCTTCGCAGCGCTTTCGAAGCTGCAACTATCTATTGATTCGTTCCCAATACTCATTTGGGGGCCGCAGGGCGTGCCCGCTTTCGTACAAGCTATCAGCGATGGCGCCGTCTGCATGATGTCGTCCTCATGTTCGTGGCGGCCAAAGTATGTGACTGCGGGAGCAGCGACTCGAGGGGCAGAAAGCACCTGTCACCGAGAGGAAAGGATACTAGGTGACGTGTAAGGCCCTGAAAGTTGTAGGATGAGGTTGATACGTACGTAAAGCACGAGGCACGCGTCCCATGACGATACTAGATAGTACACGTTGACGTCGGCCGCGAAGTCTTTGTCTCTCGCCAGCATGACGATGAACACGGAGGGACACGTCCTTCAGTGCCCGAGGGGGCGGACAAGTGGCGTGTGGCTGAAACCACCTGCAGCCTCGCCATGAACATCCTGTCTTCAGAAGGAGCAGTCAAAGAGGGAGAGGAGGTATCAGCTGGCGACAACTCACCTCTGCCGTCCCTTCGGCCTTAACCAAGGATGTCCCTGCAACACTCTACTAGTCACCTTGGAAGAGTGGCGAACCGCGGGTGTCGATGCTGATAAAACCACCAGTTTTCATGCTGCGGCAATCCAAGGAGTCGATACCGCCACAGCACGAATGAAAGAACAACCTCAGCTCTCCAGAGGAAGACATAGCAGGAGGTAGCGCAGTGACTGAGGACGTTCAGCTTCTGGGTGATGGTCATGGTTTCGTCGGAATCCCACGCCCTCGACATCCGATTTGAAACGGCGCTTATTCGACGTCGTGGTCAAAGAGAAGAAAGAAGTACCAATAGGCGGGCGGCATACCTCTACAATGCTCCCGGCTCAGACTGAGTTAGCCCACATGGCATATCGGCAGAACCGGAATGTCGATGTCGATCTCCGGTATGGTGAGCACCATGCTCGAGCTACATGAGTCCTCGGTCCTTTGCATGCACAACAGCGCGACAGCGATGGGGAATGCCGCTGCCCAGGGATTGAGTGTTTCGCAGCCGCGAATCGCAGCTGGATGATCATGAGATGTTGCAGGGTCATCGCGGAGGCCGGGCAATTACAGCTGCTTTCACAACGATAGAGACCTGACGAAACCTATGAAGATATCCGGCTCAGTCGGGTGTCAGCACATCACTGAGTCCGCTCGAGGTCCGCTCTCTGGCGAAGCTAGCCGCAGATGCCGCCCAGTCTGAGCGGGCTTCGCGCTGTCTCTTTTGGTGATCCGCCTCAGCCGAATATCCACGTAAAGTCTCCCAAGGTGTCTATCGTTGTGAAAGCAGCTGTATGCGAATGATAGGGATGGAACCAGAGCGCTCGCCGCGGAAGCTGCGACGCGTTTCATCCTCAGGGAACCTAAGAAGAATATCAGGTAGGGCGCTCTCAACACTAAACGAGCTTCTTACCGCATTCTGATGAAGTCATAAGCAGACGTTCCAATTTGAACTGGTCCGCCGCCGGTTCGATGTCACAGTGGAGCCCAAGTGAAGCCGGTTGTACAGGCGGGCATCATCATAGGTTTGAAGCAATGTGAGGGATTCCGCACCTGTCGATTCTCAAGAAGACAAACTGACAACATAACGCGCAGCATACGAGGGAGGAGGAAGAGGGGCCGGCGGCCGCATCACCATTTGGCGCTTAGTGCGGCCGGTTCGGCCGAAGCAGCACGGCCACACTGTCCGGGTGGCAAAATTACTGGGAGTGGTAAGTATGTTTATCGCCACCATTTACCCAGCACCTCAACAGCACCTGCCACGAACTGCTCTCTACCAGCCTTCATCAGCGTATGTTCCAGCCTCAAAGCCCGGACTGACAGGTGGTCTGAAGGCAATCGCAAGGTTGTCGCACTGCACATCCCGTTTGACAAAAACTGACCCACATGGACATTTACTACTTCCTAGGAGGCTAGTCAGATGCTAGTGCGAAGTCTCGAGGGCTCCCTATCGGTGGGCAATCTACCGCCGGGGGTTCGAAGCTTGATACATCGATGGATAGAGCGCTACTTGAAGGGCTTGGAATGATGGGCATGATTCCTGCGCAACGATCGCTCCCGGAACTCTAGCGAACCAGTTTCGCAGGAATTTACTTGACTTCTGCCATCTGGCGCCGCTCGCCGGAACAACAAGCGTTCTCAACAGCATCGAGCCATCTTCACTGCCTGCCTCACCTCTACGCTCATTCCTTTCTACTCCCCGTCGAGTGCCACTCCCCGCAAGCGACACATCCTCCTACTCCCCTCCTCCAACCGCGTGCTGGACGTAGGGTGTTGCGGCAGTGCTGCTGTGCTACGCATGCATGTACCACTACCTGAACGCTGGAGCGGGTCACTTGTCAGTGGCCGTCAGAAGACCTCGCCACAGGCCGTAATGGTAGCGAGCAAAAGCCTAGTGGACGCTTGCGTCAAGGTGAGTCCTCTTGCGCCCGTTTCCTACGCTCGCATCCTCAGACATTCGTTATGGCAATCATGTCGTCCGTCCCATCTCTACGGATTGCATTCTTACGGGAGCCGACGGACCGTTCTGCACAACCGCTACGACGGGCTTGCGCTGCCAAAACGAACAGGCGTGGGCTGCAACTGGGTTGCAACCTTGACGCTATGTCGACCCGCTTCTCTCTGCTCATCGAACGAATACCTCACGGTCGGAGATGGCACCGTACTTGGAACAGATTCGCAATGAACAGGTGAGTTAGTCGTCAGCCCTGGACTCTTCACGTTCGTGTTCTGCAGTTATAATGGTCACCTCGTCGAATTCGTCAATACCGGGTGCATTCCTCCCCGTCTCCCTCATCATTCTGCGCATATGCCTGCAGACTCTGTGGATGCAAGCAGATGCGCTGGTATGCATCTCGCCGCGAGTATAAGTGTGCAAATCCGTCACTCCGAGGGACAACGAACGAACTGCTGTCCCTCGGAGTGTCGAAATTCGCCTCCCTCCCGATCCTTCCTCCTCGCTTTGCGCCGGTCGTGAACCGTGATACGCTCATTGATCGCATGCTACCTCCTGAACACGAGTCCACACCCTCCTACACCCGCGCCGATAATAATCAGGGGATCGCGGACGTCGTGCCGGGAGACTTCCTTCTTGGTGACGTCCAACACGTCCCCGGACCTCTCATACCCATCCCACCTGAACCACCGCCCTCGTCTCCCGATGCCGCCGTCTCGGTTGTCGGTGTGGCGCCGCCACCGTCGCGTCCGGAAGACAGCGGCGGAGGATTTCCGAGCGGGAAGGACCCTCCCAGTCAGAACTCGAGCGAAACCGGGGACGCCGTTCGCGTGGTCTCCTTTCAGCGTTTTGGCAGTACGACTCGCTTGACGGTGCACCTTGCACTCGACGTGACTCTGGGAACAGACGCTGAGAGGGATCGTGTGGCGGAACGATTCGCAGAATGTGTCCTCACCCGGATGCCAGGACAACTGCATGTCTGGTTGCGATGGTCTGACCTGGGCCTTCTCTCGCTTTGTTTGAAGGTCGTGAGTAGCACCCTCAGGTTCTTTTTTGCTGAACCGATGCTGATACTACCTTCCATTCTCAGAGTGTATCCAAATGCGATCGCCTTCTCTGCAAGGAGCTGCATATCATTGTTCTACCGGCGATGTCTGCGCATAGGGACAGCTGTACTGATCCTGTATTGTGTCGGGACTTCGCTTTCTTGGAACACCGGGTATTGAAGAAATTTCCAGTCTTGGCCGAGGGACCGAAAGTTGCGGAGGTGATCTGTTTACAAGCTACAACGAATGTTTACTCCCTCGACTTGTACACTGTTGGCACCGTATACGTATGATCATGCGGGATGATGTACGACATAATACGATGCTTTGTTAATGGCGACTTCTTGTGTATGCCACTACTGTCATCATGCGCAACACCTCGACTTGAAGCAATGCAGTCAGCTTACTTCTGACTGTCTACCATCCGCCTCAGTATTGAACATTGAGGTGAATGCTGGTGCCGCCGTCGGCGTTGAGCGCTGAGGGACTTCTGTTCTCACGGCTGTGGCCAGAATCAGATGTTGAGGAGATCAGAGGGCGTCCACTGATACCGCCCAAGATCTCATACTATAGGTCGAACCCAAAGGCTCAACAACTCCTGTTCAGAACATGGATGATCACACTCGTGTACGTTCGGTGATCGTTGAGTGAATGAAGTAGTACCGAGCAACGAGCTGACCAGGAGTTGAGACAGATCCCCAAGATACCTATGGATACACTCTTTGACGTGTTGAGATACGCGTACCTTGGAGATGGAGGTCTTCGCACCGTCTCCCGCCTGGCGCGAACATGCAAACTCCTATACTTCGAGGGTAGCAAGTTTCGTCTAGGCGAGGCGATATATCTCTCAAGCGACAACGCTGTCGCGTCCTTCTGCACCTTCATGCTCTCTCATAAGGACTGGTTCCCTATGCTGCGCAGACAACTCACTTTCTCGGTCGAGTCCATCTCCATTCCCACTGCGGCTCTTGCTTCAGAATGCATGGCATATATCACTGACCTCGTCTATCTCGAAATCTATATGGTCGAAACACTCCTTCGCCCTCATCCACAGCTGTCTACCGCTATCTCCAGGCTGAACTGCCTCCAGGAGCTCAAGATCGATATCGCCGACAGGGGGGATGACACGCCGAAGGCTGCAGCAATCGGACCAGGGCGCGAACATGCGGCACTCTTGAGGACCTTTCGGTCCCCTGTTCGTTCTGTGACCCTGTCCATTCGGATGGTGGAGGAGACCAAGTCGTTCACGTACATGCGGAACCTGGACCCCATATGGCTCCTAGCTCCCCTCTCGAAGACTCTGCAAACGGTTAGAATCACAGCCTACTTCGCCGTCGATGCATCCACCATCATTCACAGGTTTTCTTTCGTGACCACCCTCGCACTCCCCGACAGCAACAGGGTACACTACATCCGTCCCTTTGTCCTCTCTTTCCCCGCACTCCGCTCTCTCAGCGTCACTGGATGTACATATACGAGCCGCCTCCGACCGCAAGACAGTCTCATGCTCCGGACTGGCCGGCACGGCAGGTTACCAATTGTTGCCCGTCAGCGGAACAAGCAGGACCAAGTGGAGTCCGGCTCTTGGACTGTCCTGGAGGACGTCTGCGGTCCAAGCCTTGAGCTTTACAAGATTGGCTTTACCTGCCAGGTCCGGCGCGTACATCTCGTTTTGATGGGCGGGGGGGATGAACCTACGGTAGTCCGGGATGTGTTGAAAGACACACGCCCGACGTCTCTCCGGGTGATGCTTATGGTGCAGGATACGATGCATCTTCTCGAGCGCGTGTTCGGACATCCCGAAGCAGCATGGTCGTTGACATGTCTTGAACTGAAGCTGAACGTGGATGTCATCCCTTTCAGTTTCAAGGCATTCTTTGTAAGTTCCCAAGCGCTAGCTTCCTACTTTATACGCTGACTGTCGCGGTTAAGGAGCGCGTCGGGCACTCAATCGAATCCATTCCCCTGGTATCTCTGACGCTGGAGATCACATGCGCCAGGATGATCGTTCCGTACCAGCTATGGCATCCCGAAGAGGAGTGCAACGATGATACACTGCTCGGAGAGGACAGCTTCTGCTACACTCTGGCGGGAATGGGAGCAGAGGATATCAGGGGCCACCTGAGGGACTTTGCGAACAAGATCTCATCGTTACGGCGAGCAACAATTGCATGGGGCCGATGTCGGGTCAAGGGTCTCCACCATGCTGTGACCTTGGATCTAGACCGCTTGCCACAGATCATCGACCGTGCCTACCCCAAACCAGAGCATTCATATCGTTGGAATATGTTATGATACCAGAGACCGATGGTGCACGCGGGGGCATTGACCGCAATACATTCCACCACAATTCGTCCTTCCTCAACCACGTCACTAAAATTCCCGCGCTGGCTCCCTTGCACGCGTGGCCTCTCCTCCAGCCTACGGCGAGAAGTGGAAAGGTCCGTCCACGCGCCGAAGCGGTCCCTCTCTAGACCTCTGATCCCTTCGGAATCTTCCCCATCCGATTCCTTTTGTTCACGATGGGATGGTATACCCACGCATAAACTCTATGCATTTCGGACGTGTGCGGAGACGAGCTACAAATTTCTCGACGTGCCGTCGGATGCTGATCAGTTGGAGTACTTCGTCACCCGGGTCATCTTTCGAGGCCCAAGCTCCGAGTCTGCCTCTCCTACATACGTATTACCCTTGCGCTTGTTCCGCTTACGTCTCGTAGTTCATGTGTACTGAGTAGCGTCCCCCGGCCTATCAAATTCCAGAACTTCTCCCGGCGATGCTTACTCGATGTCTCCACCATGCCATACTGCCGCAGATCTAACCATGGCATTTGAGCGGAACTCGGCCGGGGAGGCTCCGACGACTGCTCGACGGCGGATGCGACGAATCCGCGGGCGCTGGGCACCCATGAGCGACAACGAGACCGTTGCACTGCTGCGAGTCGTGGTGGGACCTCGAGTCGGTGGACGGTCTGAGAGCGATCTGAGGAGGCTGCGACGCCGTCGGGATGATTGGGAAGACACACGAGGTCAACGAGGCCGACATGTCGTGGCGGTGTGTACGATGACAGCAAGGAGGTCCGAGGTGACCGGTCGATAGATGGACTCCATGACGAACGGAGGCATAGACGTCATATTCTGTTGAAGCGGTCGATTTAGGAGTCGAGCAGAGCGTGGAGGATCCTGACCACTCTAGGGAGGTTGGGGATGAGTCCTCGGACACTCGGACGTCCCGCACCCAACCGTGAAAGGGAAGAGCGGAGAGACCAGATGTCGAAGGGTTCGTGGATGCGGTAGCCGCATACATTCTGTCGTGAACTTCGCGTTGACGGTCGTTTTCCGATGACAGGTGAGGTCTTCAAACAGGAGAGTATCACTGCTAAGTAAGTATCTGGTGAATGATGCAGGCTGAACACAACGGACCGTGGTCTGCCTCATATGTCGCCCTGTCATTCAATGGTGGTTCGAGAGCCGGGGCGGCGCCGATTGGAGAAGAAGATCTGAAGTATCAACGAATGGAATCATCACGCCGCACCCGACGGTGTATCCGTACCGCGTGAGCAAACCTACAAGTAGGAGGCCAGCAAAGCAATACTGGTCAGAATATTTCAAGATGAATAGCAAATGACATACAATGGCGACTGGACTCAACCGTGGCGCACGGATGGCCCTCTGGCAGATTGCAATGACCGCACGTCGCGGCGACGAAGAATTCAGGATGCCAATCGACGCAGAGTCCTCGCCTGAGTATAAGTGGGCCTGCTAGCTTGTGTAGATAGAGGGCCCGGTGCGAGCTCGGCACACGCAATGCCAGTCGACGTACGAGTCACCTCCGAAGTACTCAGTAGATCTGACTCCTAGTCGTCTTCGACACTAGGCCACAAGTGTACCAGCAGCGAAAGGCTCAGATTAGTAGAAGCAATACACCTGAGTCTCTGGTCAGCGAGTATCAGACACTCACAGGATCCAGTGCCAACTCACCGAGGTGTCAGGTAAGTACATGACGGCAGCCCCAGCCAAGCTCAGGCCTGAGGCTGCGGCCACCGCCGTAGATGTTAGCGCTCGCTCCGGACACTCGGACCGTGCAACCCTGGCCAAACAAGTCGCTCGATTGGCTGACAGACGTTGCTTGGACTCCTCCAAGTTGCCTCCAAATCCCCTGTACTCAAGTTTACACGCGCGACACGAAGACTGATCTGGACATGCCACAACTCAGCTTGGGCCTCGCCAATACGCCGTAGATCAAAGGCCAAGCATGGAACGGGTATGCTCCACTTGTTTTCGACGTCTTCAGCGCGCGCGCAAGGATCGCACGTTACGGAACGTCTTGCTAGGTGCGATGATCGTTGCTGGAACTCTGATGCGCCCATTCTAGCTGGCATTACTCAACGTCTCTCCCGCACTGCCGAAGAGGAAACCATAACGCTCATGTTACGCTCCCCTCGCCAACTCCTCTGCCGTCCCCTGTTTCTCTCTGAATCTCTTGACTATTCAAACGCTGGGAGTATGTTCTTCCGAACGCAAGATTAGAACTCACCATCTCCGCTCACTGCAGCGGCGATGGGCCGTTGCCCTCGCCAGAACGTACGGCGGAGGTGCAATCTGGACGCTATGGTGAGCCACCTCTCTCTGTCCATCGCGCCCTCTCACGACGGACGGACCATCGAAGTAGAAGCACAACGGACACTTATATACAGGTGAGTCAAACCACACAGCGCAGTAGTAATATTGATGCTTGACCTAGCAACCTCTGCTCGTCATGCAGTCTCGCCACAGACGGAGAATGATAGCAGATGCGCAGTGAACACTGGGTCCTAGGTGAGCTCTCTATCGGCCCTGAAGTGTGCAGCTCGCGTGCTGCAGTCGTGACAGGTACCTCGTCGATGTCGTCCCTACCGATTGCATCACTACCCATCTCCCTCATCATTCTGTGCATATGCCTACAGACTTTGTGGATGCAAGCACATGCTTTGGTATGCATCTCGTCGCGAATATAAGTGAGCAAGCTCGTCACTCGGAGAAGCTCGTCACTCGGAGGGACAACGAACGAACTACTGTCCCTCGGAGTGTCGAACTTCGCCTCCCTTCCGATCCTTCCTCCTCGGTTTGCGCCGGTCGTGAACCGCGACACGCTCATGATCCTATGGGCACGAATCCACTCCATCCTACACCCGCGCCGAGAATAATCAGGGGATCGCGGACGCCGTGCTAGGTGACTCACTTCCTGGTGGCGTCCAACACCTCCCCGGACCTCTCATACCTATTCCCCCTGAACCACCGCCGTCGTCCTCCCATGCTGCCGTCTCCGGTGTCGCCGTGGCGCCACCATCGTGGCGTCCGGAAGACAGTGGCGGAGGATTTGCGAGCGGGACGGACCCTCCGAGTCAGGACTTCAGCGAAACCGGGAACGCCGTTCGCGTGGTCTCCTTTCAGAAGTCTGGCGATACGAGTCGCTTGACGGTGCACCTCGCACTCGACGCGACACCGGGAACAGACGCTGAGAATGTGGCGGAGCAATTCGCAGAATGTGTCCTTGGGCGGATGCCGGACGAACTGGAAATATGGTTGCGATGGCCGCAGTGTGAATTGCTCTCGCTATGTCTCAAACGCGTGAGTACCTCACAGTCGTCTGTTGTGATTTCTGGTGACACTAATGCCCATGAACAGCTCACTGCGAAGAGTTCTATCAGCGGCCTCCCATGTCTCAGCGGGACTTCGATAATCCTGCTACCCGCTGAGTCCATGGAGGCCCAATCTGACTATGTTGATGCAGTGTTTTGCTGGGACACTGACCATGTACGGGGCCGTGTCGTACGGACGTTGGCGACTACCTTGAGGGATATGCGGAGGAGTGAGGGGGGAAATTGCTTTGCAGGGATAGTCAGGCTGCTAGCGGCTGACACTGTGACCTGGAGCTCTCCCAAGTTCATAGAGTTTCTGTAATGAAGATTGTTTAGTGTCTGGACTCTGCGCAGCGCGGCGATGTACGACGCGCTCTGTGTCTTTGTCGCTGGGTGCCGCCCGTTTCCTCTACGACGACACGTTTGTTACAAAATTCAGTGTTTTTCGCGCATCTGGACCGGTGACTTGCGGCTGTCCGCTGTTCCCACGACATTGACTCTCATTGATCCCACATCGATCTCCACATCCCAGCTTTCCGACGCAACTCAAGGATTGATTCCATTGGATGGTCGCCGTTGATGCTGAGGCCACTTAGAGACTTGGATGATATATGGATGCACACACATTAAGCACCGGCCCTCATGTATGTTCAGCTGTCTTGCGAAGTAGAGGAAAGAACGTGCTTGCTGACCAGCAGGATTACAGATCGCCGCAATCCCACTTGACACTCTTCTCGAGGTGTTGAGACACACATTCCGCCAAGGGGGTACTTTCGCCATCTCCTCACTATCGCGAACATGCAAATGTTTCCACCTGGAGGGTGTCAAGTTTCTCCTCGGACAGAGGCTATATCTCGGAAGCGAAAAACAAGTCAAATCCTTTTGCGTCTTCATGCTTGCTGAAAGGAGCCGATTTCCAATGTTGCGTGGACGACTCAACTTTGGCGTTCAGTCAATTTCTGAACCCACAGCAGCGCTGCTCGTCGATTGCTTGCGGCACGTCACCGATCTCCCAAGCATCTACTTCTCCCGCATCAATACTTTCCTTGGTCCTCACCCCCACCTGCTCGCTGCTTTCGCAGGGCTGACATGCCTCACAGACCTCGGACTCATGGCCGAGGACGACAGTCCTACCTTCTCGCCAAAGCGTGTGACTGCCGGACCGGCGCGCTACTACGTGACCCTCCTGAAGACATCACGTTCTCCTCTTCGTTCGGTGTTCCTGGATATCCTTGCCATGAATTCCCAAAAGCTCATGAAGTTCACCTATCTGCGCTCCCTCGATCCCATATGGCTTCTGTCTCAGTACTCCGAGACCTTAGAGTCAATTCGCATCGAGGATGATCTCACGGTGGACGCAAGCACTGTGATTCACAAATATCCATATGTGAACACCCTTACACTGCCAGACGACAATGTCGTCCATCACATCCACCCATTCATTGTCTCGTTTCCCGCATTGCGTTCTCTCAGGTTGCATGGGAGTGCCTGGCTCAGACGTCTCCGACCTGGGGCCAGCCTGGCGCACGTTACCGCCAGACATGGCAGGCTACCCTATGCTGCTCGCGAGCGAAACAAGCAAGATCAGGTCGCTTTTGGCAGCTGGACGATGTTGCAGGAAGTATTCGCCCCAACACTGGAGCTCTATAAGTTCGGCTTCACATGTCGCATTCCTAGCATGCACATTGTTTGGCAGGGCGGAGTCCCCACGGACGAGGGTACGATGATACGGGAAATTGTGCAGGATGCGCGTCCGTCCACTCTCCGCATGATCACGAGGATGCAGGATACGCTCAGTCCGTTGGAGCACGCGTTCCGACATCCGGGACTGGTCTGGTCCTTGACGCGTCTCGAGTTGAAGATGAATATGGACTTCATACCGTTTGTTCCCAAGGAATATCTGGTGAGTTCTCGATGGATTCCTCAGTGTTCACTCACTCAATTTCGTACACGCACTTTCTAGGAAGGTGTTGCTCATGCTGTCGAGTCACTTCCTCTTGTGTCAATTGCGGTCGAGATCAAATGCGCCATGGAATTACATTCATCTTTCTATGGGATTCACTCAACCATACAACGATGCCTGAGGTTCGAGGATAGCACCCCTGAGGCACCTGCCTTCTGTCATACCATGGTCGCAATGGCGGCAGAGGACATCCCGGGCCACCTCTGGAAATTCGCGAGCAAGATCTCGACGTTACGTCGGGCGACGATCGCATGGGGTCTGTGCAAAGTCAAAATCCCCTACCGTGTCGTGACTTTGGACCTCGAGCGCATTCCCCAGATTACGGACCGTCCACATGATCCGCGCAAGGACTCGGATCTATGGAAGGACGTGTTCTAACTTCCTCAGTACGCGCGCGGTCTATCCTCCTACATAAGGCATGACGGTCCGTCCAGCCTCCACACGCCGAGGACAGACCTCCGGACCCTTCCTCATACTTACCTCCGATCCCTCTCACGACTTCCAATGCTTCTCCATCCGTCCCCTTTTCTCATGATGGGATACCCAAGACTCCTCGCGCATAGAAAGTGCCCGTATGTATTGTCCGAGATTCGGAAGACGAGCCATACTACTTGCTTTCCTCGTCGCGCTGTCGGAACACTTATCATCTCAAGTACCTCGTCCCAGTATGCCATCCCCGAGTCACCTTTTCGAGTCTGCTCTGTCTTACATATTGATTACCCTTCACGTTGCACTTGTTTCGCTTGCGCCCCGTAGTTCATGTGCCATACCGAGTAGCCCGGCCCTCGTATTTGCATGGTGTTACCGCGTCCCGCGTCCTGTTGAATTTCAGAAATTCGCCCTACATTCGTCTCCACCATGCCAAACCGCCACAGGTCCGACCATAGTGGAACTTGGCGCTGCTCGACGTTGGATGCGACGAATCCGCGCGCGACTCGGACGCGTAGCTGGGCACCCAATGCCATGAGCAGTGCTCTGCTGCGAGTCGTGGCGGAACATCAAGTCCGTGGGCGATAGACGTCGTCAGGATAGATAGGAAGACACGCGAGGTCGACGATGGCGGAGATCGGTGCGACGTGCGTCGTGTATGCGATGAACAGGAAAGGAAGGAGGGCGGTCGAGAGATGGACTCCGCGAGCAATGGAGGTGCCAATGGCCGTGCGAGCGAAGCGGTAGTAGTCCTTCGGAGTGGTCGATTACGGAGTCGAGCAGAGTGTCAAGGATCCTGCGGTGAGGGAAGTGAGCCAGCGCGTGGATCGCCGCCCACCGCGGAACGCCGCATGATTCGTGGATGGGGTAGCCATGGCATGTCCGAATGCTCATGAAGTCTGCGTTGACCGTGCCTTATTCCGATGGCATGTGAGAACGGCGTGCATACACTTCAAACAGTGGATAGATTATTCCTGCTATCTGGTGAGTTATGCACACTAAAAACACGCACCATGTTCGGCGACAGCGTGAGGCTTCAAAGCTTCATATATGGCCCCTGCCATCCAATGTACAATCTGGCGGCTCTTCCTTGAAAGATACTGAGTCAGTCACCGGAGCAGAACTTGTGGCAGTACCTAGCAGCGAAAGGTCCAGGTTAGTAGAAGCAATACGCCTGAGTCGAGCTTGCGCATCAATCGCCAGACACTCACATCGTGCACCAACTTGCAATGAAGGGACCCACCGAGAAGGAGAAACACCGTACTGTACTAATCAATTCTATGCGGCGCGTCACAGGTCACAGGGACCCTGTCCGCGCCGCATCGTGTCATAGGTCACAGGTCACAGGCCATCTGAGGCCCGCATTTTCGTGTTTTGGCTCGGTTTTCGGGCGTCTGGGTGCCCAAATCCGGTAATTTGTCGGCGCCTCCGCTCCGCTCCGGCGACTCGAGAGGGTCACAGGTCACACCCCGCGCCGCATAGAATTGAATAGTACAGTATTCGAGAGACGCGTAAGAGTGACTAGCTGCCGTAGCATGTTAGCGCTCAATCCGGGCACTCGGACCGTGCAAGCCGTCGCTAGATGTTCTTCTATGTTCTCCTCCTCCAAGCTGCCTCCAAGTCGAAGCTTACACGCGCGACACGAAGACTGATATGGACATGCCACGACAGCAGCAGGGGCCGACGCTGGGCATCACTGGCGCGTCAACATCACGAACTACTACTAGTCGACCCTCCACAGTGAAGTTATACGCCGCAGATTGAAGGCCAAGCACGGAACGAGTATGGTTGGCTTCGACGACTACAGCGCGCGCGCAAGGATCGAACGTTACGGAACAGATTGATAGGTGCGATGATCGTTGCTGGAACTCTGACGTGCCCATTCTAGCTGGCATTACTCGAGCCCATTACATTACAATTGACTGACTTACTATAGAGATACCCCTACAAATTGCCTGGGTTTCTGGAGAGCGGACACCGGCGGACGACCGCCAATGTTCAGGATCACTGGTCGGCTGGTGTCCCCTAGGGGCAGCTCCCGGCGAGACAGACCAGTCTTGCATGTGGCTCGGTATCGATACCGGGTGAGCTATGGATGGTGGCGAGTGAGGAGTGAGATAGCTGGCCGGTGTCCTCGTCGTCGGGGCCAATGTCGACGCGCATGCCGGCGGAGGTGAGCGCTTACATTGGCCGACCGGCTGGCGCAGCCGCGCAGGTAGTAGCCCTTGCCTCTGCTCGACCGCCGACGTCCAGTACCTGACTCTCCTGGTCGGCCGGTCGCGTCCCGTATATTGCTCTCCTGGCCGGCTGGTCGCGTCCAGTAGCTTGCCCTCCTGTTCGGCCGGTCGCGTGCCATACCTTGCTTTCCTGGTCCGCCGGTCGTGTGCCATACCTTGCTTTTCTGGTCCGCCGGTCGTGTGCCATACCTTGCTCTCCTGGTTTGCCGCCCGAGCGCGTCAGCTCAGCATCCCGTACTGTAGCCTTCTCTCTTCGTCGGCTGATTGTGTCCTGTACCTTGTGCTTCTAGTCGGCCTGTCAAGTATGTTAGCTTGCGCTCCGGTGAGCCGGTCGAGCGCTGTTACATGTACTGACACCTCTAGTCTTCAGGCTGCTTAGTTGACAGGTGCGCCAGCGAGACGATGCCTGTACGAGCTCTATCGTATACCGGTAGCGGCTCCGGCGCCCTTCGTCAAGACGCGGCTGATAGAGCACATCTGTCATTGCTTCGGATATCTTGCGCCTTTGTTGGCGGAACAGCGTGGTCCTTAGCTCTGGCAGGTCTTTGTCGGCGAGGTCTGTGAATGCCCTCTTAGTGTGGCGAGCACACATCGCCGCCATGAACTCCCCAATCAATGTCTCACTGCACATCTCACTGGGAGCGATGGCGACGTGGCGACCGTCATGTCGGCGAGATGAATGATTCGATATGTTGCGAGGGTTCCAACGTGCCTGGCCATGGTCGTCCATCCCCATCGGCGAGGGATTGGAGGAGCACTGGCTGTGACCGGGCGGAGACTAGGATTTTGGACTTCCAGTATCAAGAACTTGAAATTCATATGACATAGTATTTATCACTTGCCGGAGCCCGC
The DNA here is from genome assembly GCA_004369055.1 of Polyporus arcularius HHB13444. Taxonomy (NCBI): domain Eukaryota; kingdom Fungi; phylum Basidiomycota; class Agaricomycetes; order Polyporales; family Polyporaceae; genus Polyporus; species Polyporus arcularius. Next base: position 118,314 of record ML210990.1, on the reverse strand, counting down.
AAGTCTCGGGTATGTACTGATAGGTACTGTAGTCTGTGTCGGCGAACTTGAAGAGCGCCTCGCCGAGGTTACTCCCGCCCACTAGACCCTCTTCGACGCGTTGCAAGTCGCACTAATCACCGCAGATCGCCTAGAGACCTCTGCCATGTTGCTTGCTTCGGCGAGGGCTCAGAGTGTTGCCAGTCTGATTATGGATGTTTCGGCGAGGCGAAGTTCGGCGACTTTGCTTTCTGGCACTTGTGACGTCGCCGAGTGATGTAGTATGGCAGGAGGAAGTCTGATGATGGATGTTTCGGCGAGGCGAAGTTCGGCGACTTTGCTTTCTGGCACTTGTGATGTCGCCGAGTGATGTAGTATGGCAGGAGGATTGACTTGCTCTTGCGAAGTCTCACATTTCTGTACCGAAGATTGTCAAGGTATGTAAGTATTGTTCGCAGCGGGATTTTCCGCTTAATGGGAACCTCTAACCACAGTACTCACCCGTACTAACTCAGATGTTCACTGTCAGGCAGTGAGCAGTGGTATATAGACTGGGAGACGACATGATTGAGTCACCCCGGGAGACTGAAAGGATTCAAATTCGAAAGAAAGCTTCAGCCTTCTGTGGCATGAAGCGGATCCTTCAAGTTGCGGAAAGGTTCAGCAAGATGTGACGATGCATGTACACATGCTTGGAGTTTCTTCGAAACGAAGGCTCGAATAGCTGGGCAGCGGTCTATCTCACCGTCACTCACGATGATGCTGAGAAGTCAGCAAGAAAGAGAGAGGGAGAGAATATTCTGCGGTTACCTTGGAGTACTTTGTGTAAGAACTGAGGTGGCCGTCGTATTCATTCTGTTGGATGAGGAGACGGACATCAATTGCAGCTCGTCCCGGGATAAGTAAATGCCCCCGAGTGTAAAGCAGCGGAGTCATGAACATGGTGATATGTTCTCAAGGAGGGCTACGGCTCTAGACTCGGAGGTTCTGACTCCTGAGATATACGCCAGAGGTTGCAACGGACACTGTTGGACTTTATATGGTCATGTTCCACGGCCAGAAGCTGTTGTGCTTGTCATGAGTTACTGCAGCATACTCAGTAGAGGCTGGGAGTCTCGTGCTAGGAGGAGGATTCCGGGTTAATCTTGAAGCTGTAGGTGACCAATGGCACTGAGTAGTGTCTCCAGCCGTAAAGATGTTTAGATTCGTCGAGCTCGCTTTGCGAAGTACCTCATTCGTGAGCGATATCTTCCATCCTTCTGGAGAGACGGGCTAAGGAGACTCGTAATACTACGCTGTGTCTATTCTATAATCAGTGGCAGGTACCTCATAGTCTCCTGGATATTCGTATGAATACCAGAAGGTTTGCCTCAATACATTGGAGTGCTCGTAGTACTACTACATAGTCGTCCAAAACAGTAGTAGTCGTAATTCACTATCATGTCGCTTCGATAATTGATCCTCGTGTGGTTTAAAAGTAGGTACAGGTGGTACTTATTCCGTTGGACAGTCTCTCGCGAGTCGCGGAGTCAATGGCCACTGGGTCAGAAGGCAAGACAATGATCCAGCGCTGCACAGGAAAGTACCAGACTGTCGCTGCCGTATTGCAGTCGTTCGGCGACGGCTCTACCATAGCATGTCGGCGAAGCTCCCGGATCTCAAGCAGCTCTCGGTGAGGCCTCCGAGCAACTCCGGCGAGACTCATTACTGTAATATACGGCAAGGCTTGGTAGCTCCTCGGCGAGAGCTCATGAGCACCATGGCATAGTCATTCCAGTGGCTCCTCGGCGAACATCACCTCGCCGAGCTTGATGAGCAGCGCATGGGCAGCTCGGCAAGTGTCTTGAGCACCTCGGCGAGGGTCGCAGTTACTCCCGACAACCTGTACTGCTTCCTCGGCGATACGTGCTCGGCGAAGGTCTTACCAAAGCTTGGCGCTTCTATAAAGTACACTCCCTCTGGGCAATGTTTGAGACGTCTGGGATAGGTTCCGCACATTAGGGGAATAACAAGTAATTTGGAAAGCTTCGTACATATTGACCAGCAATAACTTTCGCCGAGAATTACTCACAGTAAGCTGAGAGCTCGCCGAGGTTGCAACACGCCCTGAGGCGTAATTGTCCTTGTATTTGTAGCCACCTGGTAGCGAAGCGTCTCCCAGGAGTCAGAATGCATCGTCTCTACCTTGCGGCAGCGCGTTACCGGGGAACCGGCTACTAACCTCAGATTGAGAGACGGAGTCAGTGCACCGACGATGGAGTTGCAGGGGTGCTTACCGAATAGCGCAAGCTCCAGCTGCCCAGCGGCCGACCAGCTCAGAACGCTAAAGTGACCGGCCGACTAGGAGCACAAGCTAAAAATACGTGACCGGCCGACCAGGATCGCAAGCTATGTGACTGACCGGCCGACCAGGAGAGCAAGGCACGGGACGCGACCCGCCGACAAGGGGAGCATAATATTCGACGTGACCGGCCGACCCGATGGGACACGACCCGCCGACAAGGAGAGCAAGGTATGGAACGAGACCGGCCGACCGAAAGAGCAAGGTACGGGACGCGATCAGCCGACCAGGGGAGCAAGGCATGGGACGCGACCAGCCGACAAAGAATTTAAGCTACTGGACGTCGGTGGCCGAGCGGTGGCAAGGGCTGCTACCTGCGCTTGCCGGCGAGCCCGAGGATCCAAGCGCTCACATCCGTCGGGCTTGGCTTGCGCGTCAACATTGGCCTCGACGACGAGGACACCGATCAGCGATCTCGCTCCCATCGCCGTAGTTCACCCGGTATCAATACCGAGCTGCATACAAGACTGGCCTGTCTCGCCGGTACGTCCGCTGGGGTTGCCCCTAGGGGCACCGGCCGACCAGGATTCCTGAACATTGGTCGTCGTCCGCCGGTGTCCGCTCTCCAGAAACCCAGGCATATTGTAGAGGTATCTCTATAGTAAGTCAAGTATATACACATGCTACTATGTGATTACTCACCATTGCAGCGCATCGCCGAAGAGGCAACCATAACGCTCGTTGCCCTCTCTCCGCCGACGCCTGCGTCGTTCTTTGCTTCTCTTCCTACTCTCTTGACAATTCCAACGCTGGCAGCATGCCCGTTCCGCGCGCAGGAATAGCATTCACCGTCTCCGCTCACTACGGCGGCGATGGGTCGAGACCCCGGCCAGGACACACAGCGGATGTTGCAACCTCCATGGCCCTATGATGGATCTCTCTGCCCATCGTACAGTCTTACGACGGACGTATTGTAGGAGTCGAAGCGCGATGGACACTCGGCTCTAGGTGAGCCAAAAAACATCGTTCTATGTTGCAACCTTGACGCTTTGCTCAGCTGCCTCTCTCGGTCTCGATCTCGCCACAGACGGAGATTGATAGCAGAAGCGCAATAGGCACTGGGACCGAGGTGAGCTCTCCGTCAGCCCTGAACTCTACACGCTCGCGTTGGCAGTCATGGCATGCCTGAAGGCTGAGGCCCCTCATCGAATGCGTCCCCGCCGGTTGTACCACTACCCATCTCCTCCATCGTTCTGTACATCCCGAGCGAACCTGTGGGAAGTGAATTGACAGGCGCGTCGATACGCGTCTTGCCGCGGATACAAGTGCGGAAACTCGTCACTCCGAGGGGCAACGAGCGAACCGATGTCCCTCGAGGTGTCGAGGACCGCCTCCCTCCCGATTATTCCTCCTAGGCGTGCATAGGCCGTAAACTACGACACTCGTTCGGCGGTATGCTGCCTACTCGATACGGTCCTGTACCCGCGCCGGGAATAACGAGGGGATCGCGGACGTCGTCCCGGACGACTTAGCGGCGTCCAACACCTCCCCGGACCTCTCACGCCGATCCCGCCCGAACCACTGCCCTCGTCTCCCATGCCGCCGTCTCGGGTGTCGTCGTGGCGCCACCACCGTCGTGTCCGGAAGACCATGGCGGAGGATTTGCGAGCGGGACGGACCCTTCAGGCTTCGAGTGAGGACTTCAGCCAAACCAGGAACGCTGCAGACGAAGGACCGGCTCTTCCTCCGCGCATACCGCCGCACCATACCGCCACAGTTGGGGACTGGAGCAAGACAGTGAGGCGTGGGCGGGCTGACGAAGCCATCAACATGGCGACGGACGTCCACGAAGGGTACATCCGTACGCTCGCCGCCTCTCCCGCGCCACGCATCGGAGAACACAGGAATGATTACGAGCGATGATCTGATGTCTGCTCGTTCGGCCGTGAGCGTATAAATGGGTCGGACTCATCCAGCGACTACCTACCTAACATCCCCCACACGACCTCTCAGATACTAGCTTTCGCCGCCCACTGAAGCAGCACCAAATCCCATCTACTGCATCTCGTCAGCGTACCCTAAAATGTGCGAGGAGAAAGAGCCACGAACACGTACGTACTTCCACGACGCCACACCACACTGTGGCACTGACACTCCGACAGAGGGGACAAAGGGATGTTATATGTGTACGGGATACGAGCGTAAGTCGCAAGCATCTGATCCAGACCTCTGTTGCTCATGGTTTCTTCGGGTTGCGTGACCAACAGGGGAAGGGATAGTCATCGAGATAGACGTGAAACCGGTCGCCCATCCTGATCGGGGATGTTTTGATGTCGCCAAAGTGACAGTGAATAGGAGGGAACGTCTGGGATACATGCCCAAGCTCCTGTTGAAGCATAGTACCCCCGCCACTCTTCAGGAGCTTCGCCTAGTGGTATCAGAGTTTTTGATGCACCCTGATGAGATCTGTGAACATCTGTGCGAAACTATCGTGAGTCGTGCAGTCTATGTTCAGGTGCCTGAGACTTACGGTGTAGGTACTGCGGCAGACATTTATAAGGCGCGCTGCGCAAGCCATACGCAGTGCCTACCCCGCGCTGCAGGTCTTGGACGTCGAAGTCAAACATGATTATCCCAACTCCCAGCCGAGAGCGGGGATCACACCTGCGGAGGAACGGAAGAGGCTCGAAGAAGAGGTCCAAGGCTTCTATAATGCCCTAAAATGCGACTTTGCCACTGTCCACGTCGAGGTCTCGGAGTTCTTTTTCAAGCCAGAACGTCCCATCGACATTGGTTCCAAGATCGGAGTGGACGAGCTCACTGTTCCCAGCGAGCGTTTTGTCGAGCCTGGAGACTTGGCGGACTTGGCTGCTTATTTCCAGGACCATTTCAAGGCCGACAATGAGCAATAGATAAAAGCAGAACATATCAGCGAAGATCAGCTTGCGGAGATACCTCAGTCGGAGCATGTTGACCCGGGTCCCAGCGGAAGTATTAGACGGGCCAATACGATGCCCTGGTAGTGGCTTTCAATGATCCTTCTCCGCTTCTGGTAAATCAGCATGTACGAGTACGCACAAGAACGTTTAGTTGTATCTATGGGGGAACAGGAGGGTTCCGTCTTTCCCGTGGCACGTATGTCTTGAGCCCGAACTGGCCTGTACGTTGGAACGCTCCTGACGAGTGACTAACTCTGATTGTATGCCAAACCTGGCGAGTACTGTTACTGTGTTAGAAAGCCCGTTGCGCACCTTCGCGATCCATCTCGTGGGTACATGCTCGTCGCTTTGCGTCACCATCCGGCATGAAGCGCAGGGCGAACAGCCCAATATGGTACACCGCCCTGCAGGTTGTGGGACAACAACTTTCATTAGAACCCACGGCAGAGTCAGCGAGCTCGAAAAAGGGTGTGGACGATGCATAACCCCGACCATCGTACGCCACCGTGGAACTCCCAACATACACCGGTCGTCGATCGAGAGGCCTCCGTGGAGTCGAGATGCTGGACATCCACATCATGTACTGACCAAGTCCCTGGAGGCAAGTGAGCACAAAGCACGAACGGGCTGGACGTCAGCGAGTCGGAGTGACAGACGGCAGTGGAGGCGCTAGCAACGCCCGGACGACCGCGAGTGCCTTGACGCGGTGGTCACAGACCAATTGACCTGTGACACGTCACGGTCGGGCCGATATGGTGAGCTGACACGCATCATCCTACTTAGGTGCAAGCTTTGCCAGCATTCGCGGTCGAGAAAGCGCGACATGAAAGACGCGAGAGGGAAGTAAGATTTGCACTCTCTGGTCCAATCGAATACGTCGTGAAGAATAAACAGTCTAACAATACACAGGAGTACCAGCCGTAGTATGACACGGGGGGAGAGTCGCGAGTCGAAGCATTACGAGTCGTGGGCCTCACGAGGCGAGCATCAAAAAGGGAGACAGCGCTAGGCATATTGAGGACAAGGACGAGTAGGCTAACCGAGAGCGATGCGAATGTGTGACAATGAGTCTTGAGAGCAGGTGAGTCGAATGCAGATGCGGGGGTTGGGTTTACAAGATCGGAATCATGATGCGTGGTAATGAGAGATGGTAGCAGAGGCGACATCCCCCTCTGCGACTAGCGCGGGGGGCGGGATAGTGATCGTCGGTGTCGTCGGCGACGATGGGCACGACGGGGGTTGGTACGGCGGCGCAGCCTCCGAGTCGTCCGTGGCGCGCGTCGTCGATGTTGAGACGTCGTGGCCCTTCTCCTCGTCGTGCGCCTCTATGTGACCGTAGAAGGACACGATGGAAGCTGCAGAGGTCTGAGCGTATGATGCTTCCGTGTATGAGAGCCGGGACGTCTCCTTGGCGCTTGTGGGGGTATATGGGACGTCCGGCTCGGAGGTATAGGAGAATTCGGCGAACCTAGGCGGAATGGGAGACGAGAAGGACCTGCAAGTGTAGGACTGCGGTGAGCTAGCTGTCATCCCATCAGTAGGCGCGAAGACACTCACGAGATGGGGGCAAAGGCCGAGTCTTTAGTATTCTTGCTCTCTTTAGTAGATGGGCGGATACGCAGTACGTTCCGCTTGAACCACAAGAAGTAGCCGGTGTATTCGATCAGCGCATCGTGGCCGAAGGCGAAGAAGGCGAAGAACATGTATGCCGTAGCAGGGATGGTCCACCAGAGGAAGTACGTCCACCGGAGGGTGTCGCTGGGGATCAGGAAGACCGGGAAGCGGTTGATATGGAGCCAGTTGGAGTGGACGTCAGCCCAGCCCGTCCATGGGCGGAGGCCGGGACGGTAGTTGAACGACAGCGTCAGCGCGAAGACGACAAGGTTCCAGATCATGAGCGCGAGCGACATCGCCATGAGCCGGAAGTAGCGCGAGGGAGTGAGCCCAGTGCTCGAGGCGGCAAGATGGCGCGCGAAGGTCGCTCGTCGCTTGAAGAAGTGCCAGAATGCGAGAGCTACGACGAAGGGCCATCAGCTTCGTGCAGCGTGCGAAGTTGCCGGTCATGACGTACCTCCGAGCACGAACGTCCCGAGGCAAAGAAGGATGGGGATGAACCAGATGAGAAAGAATTCGGGCACAGAGACATAGGTGTCTGGCTGGCAGCCGAACCGTTCGACGATGTCGAAACGGTGTCCCTGGACGACGTAGTCTGGCAAATTGTCATGCGTGTCAGTCACGAAGTCGTGGCATCAACAGGAATGAACATACGCAGCGACATCTGGATCAAAGGAAGACCAACGCAGATCGCGATGTCGGAGAGCATCTTGCGCCGCTTGTCAGAGTGCGTCCGTTTGACACTCCTGACGGATGCAATGCCTTCAAGACGGAGTGCGAGGCAGAAGCAGGACGCGGGGATGGCCATGTTCGCGCCGATGATCAACTTTGAGACTGACAATGTACGGCGCGTGAGGGGGTGGAGGATGATACGAGGCAAGGAGGACATACTGATATCGCACCAAATTGTGAGCTTGATCTCGATGTTGTCGTACCATTCAATGACGTTGACGCCATGGGCGACGTTCAGAAAGAAGAGCCAGGCAATGAGAGAAAGAGTAGGAATGTTGCGCGCCCGCCAGTGCCCCGGGAGAGGGACGAGGACGAGGACGGCAGCGAGGAAGGAAGCGAAAGCGCGGGGGGCAGCAGACATACCGGCGATCCAGAGAGGAGGAAGGGCGTAGCAAGACAGACTGACGCAGGTGCGATGGAACAGATATGTTCAGCTGGACCATGAGGGAATCGCTGTGACGCCCGTCGGAACGAGAGGACAATGGAGTCTGTGGTGGACAATGACCTTTGTACCAATTGTCCCGCCTGCGCGCGCCGTGGCCTGCCGTGCCGAGCTGAAGATGATTCGTGCAGCGTGTAACAAGCTGTAACAAGCTGGACGTGCCCAGGATATCAATATGAGCGTTGTCGAGAGTGCACCATCTAGAGATGTCCAGCGCTTCAGGGAGAGAGCAGCGATGCGACTGATTTTCTGCAAGACTTCGTCTCGAAGCAGATGATCAGAAGCTTCATAGTGTCGACCGTGAGTCCGTTAGCCTCAGATACTAAGTAACGTCGACGGCTTACAATGTTTGCATGGTGCGCCTCAACTCCGCGATCGCCACGAGGTTTGAGGTCACTCTAGCCTCAGCGCTGCGCTGGCGACCTTGGCAGACTGACAGGTGGAACAATGGACAGGCACGAGACCATGTCTAGCTTGTATGTTGTGGTTTCGCTCGACACAGCTCTGTATTGGCTTGGGAAGACAATGGGAAGAGGTTGTGGACGACAAGTGGACGTATCGCGAGGCGCCGAGGGCATGTGGGGAGCAAATAGATGCAAACATCATGGATGGGCGCTAGTGCGGACGTTGTGCACCGAGTTTGGGACGCGCTTCGCATCGCACGGCCAGGACTGCTCGCCGCGCTATCCGATGGACAATACCCCCTTTGACATATATCGACATGGCGCTACTGCACGCACCCCAACAGAGAGCACGTCGACGCACAGGAGCTGCGAGGGTTCTCGTCTCAAGCCAATTGCAACCCGTACACTAGTACGCGTCCGCGAGGCTATAGTCTGCTGGAGTACTCAGGACATGGCGCCCAGCGCCGTGGTGTACTCTACAAACAACTTCTATTTGGTCCTGCTTGCGGACATAATGTCAACAATGGCCGGCCGAAGATAAGTAATACGGTACTACATGTAGGCCGGGTACTATAACATTCTCCGAACATGGACCATCCTTGATCGGAACATGGACCATCCTTGATCGATTGATCTACGGTTCTCAAGTGATCACCGGGAATCGAATGAGCGACTGGCATATATGTATGTATCAAGTCAACAATTCGTAGATACTAGAGGTCTGGAGTTCACTTCCTCGTCATATCCGTTGTAGACTTCGATGTGCCAGTGCCTTACGCCACGCCAAGGCGCGAGCGGTAGAAACTCTGAGTAGTCGGCATGCGTCTGCGCTGTATGTGCGCTCGCGGGACGAAAGGAATCATGAAATATTCACGTGTCTACTCATGATAGGGACAAGAACTCGTTCATTGACCATGGCAGAGATGATACAGGTCTATGCTGAGGTACTCGATACATCACATAGCACATAAATTACGAAGATCATCAAGGAGTGTGGGCGGTCTTAAATAGAGCAAGGCAGGCAAGCAAGCAGACCCGCTGGATAGATAGGAATAGATAGCAATAAGGATAGATCGCTGTCCACCAGGGGACGCGGGCAAGAGTCACGAACTGCGTATGAACGTCAGCTTTCGCGAGGACGAGCAAAGAGCGAGAGTGCATACCAAAAGGGCCGGATAGTATATGTACACCCTGTGCCGCACAGGAAAAGCGAATAGGTGCGACAGAGGCGCTGCGAGAGACACATCATCAGCCGGGATAGCAGAGTTGACAGTGACGACGTCGACCTACAGAGATGCGCTCATGCGATAACGCAGAAGAAGGACGACTGACCCGAACCGTACCGCTCGGCATCGACGGGACCGCCAGGGTCAAGAGGGAACTGGTCGTCCGCGGGGTCGCAGACGACGTCGGCGATGACGAAGAAGTCGTCCATGTGGGAGTGCGCGAGGAAGGATGCGCGAGTGCGTGTATGTGTGCTCGTACGCAGGCGTGGATGCGTGAGCGAGTGCGTTTGCGTTTGCAAGGGTAAGTGCGTTTGCGGGGGAGCCTGGTCGATGTGACTCGATGGAGCGATGTGGGGTAGAGAATATCTATCGAAGAGAGGTGAGTACGGAAGGGCACAAAAAGCGGGTCTGAGACAATGCTAACGCGCCCGAGCGTGGGTTGCCGACTGAGCAGCACGCCCGAGATCACGTCAACCAGGGGCGACGGCGTTGTATTCTCGGCCCGCCCACGGCTACGGAAGCGCAGGGAGTGACGGCGAGCATAGGCTGCCGTCCTCGTGCAGATATTTTGCGATTTGCTCACCTGAAACAATAGGCTGAGTGTCTGCGGCCAGTTCATTTCCTACTGACACCGGGAGCGCAAGCGTATGATGCGGTCTGAAGGCAAACATGCCGTGATTGCGCAGCTTTATGTTCGAATTTGCGGGACCACCACCGTGACCACGCGAGCGGATCTGTGTGGCCCGTTTCCCGATATGGTAAGTGGGTGTTGCTGTTCCGCGTTGATCGTCCTGGCATGAAGGCAAACAGCAGGGCGTTCAGCAAGCGTGGCAGATGTATCAAAGTACATAACGATGGGACAATTATGGCCACACTCACCTGTGCATTCATTTGGGTGCGGTGCTTGCAGAGGTTTGCATGGGAGGAACAATGGGGAACGCCCATTAAGCGCCGAACGCGCGAGTTCCTACGGGTTGGTTCGGAGAGTAATTAAGGTAATTCAGGGCAAAAAAACCGCTGCTACCCCAGGACGACTGCCGTTGGATGGGCATCCTCGTCGTCCGGCCGATGGAACCCTTCACGTACTGAAAGTGACACTCACCTCGTTGGAACAATAGGCCCCCGCACCGTACATGTATCCCCACATCCGCAATCCATCCCCCACCTTCGAGTACCCCGCATTGAGACCTTCACCTGCGCACACTTGACACAACGTCACCTATTGCCTGTAATTGCCACAGACAATTTCTCCACCATGGACGACTTCTCCGCATCGTTCTTCACCGACACCATCTCCGACGTCGACTTGCCTGGCGGCATTCCTGTCGACGAGGACTCCCGATCGAGGGCCGGCTTGTACTGTATCATAGCTTGAGTCCTGCAGTGAGTACTGCTGTCGTGGTCGTGGTGGCGATTGATACTGACAAGACGCGCTCCTTAGGTTTCGCCTAAGTTATACCTATATATCAGCAATGGACTCTCGGAATTGGACGATATCGTTAGACGTACGTGGTTATCTCTCTTCCGTGCCCGCGCGCGAGGCTGACACTGGCATGCAGTTGTAGCCCGCCTCCATGTATGGTGTCGCCGTGAACGGCCCCGCCTCGGGGGGCAACTCCGACTACATATTTATGTGCCGCAACTTGTAGGCACTTTGTTCTTTGTGGTGAGTGCACCCACTCTCCTCGCGAGGATGTCTGCTGACGCACCTGGTGTAGGATATTGTTTTCTTGTTCCTTGGCCGTCTCTCCCCATGTATACTGTGTACCATTAGCCTCTTCCGTTTCTCGCGATGCACCCCCCCCCCCTCCCCGCGTCACTGCCTTGACATCCCCGATCGACGCAGCAACGGGCCTTGACGGCCGCGCCTCACCATTACCCCTCCCCGCGTCACTGCCCCGACATCCCCAACCGACGTGACCACCGGCCTTGACGGCCGCGACTCACCATTACAAGAGCAGCCCTATACTTTCTTTCCACTTCCATAGCGTCTCCCTTATACCACCACCCTCCTTCCCATCCCTCTACTTGCTGGTTTGAGTAGACAACGAGACGTACCGTCCAAATATACTTTGCATGATTGCACTCCCTTCATGCCGTGCGCGATAGTCAACGAGTGGTCAGACTGAAGCATGTGATTGACATATGCCCTGACAGGCATAACCATTGGTGGTACAGATGTTGTCGCGGCGCAGAGAAGTCGAGGTCGTCTTGCAGGAGGTGGAGGATACACGCTGTGGTCTCAAGCGCTAGGGTACTTGGTCGTTCGGAGTTGGTGGGTTGGCTTGTAGAAATCGTTGGCGGACAGAGCTTCATAATAGCATGCACAGAGGACAAAGTGATTGTGGTAGTGGTAGAACAAGGTGGTTGTGGCAAATCACCGGATGGCAGGTTCAAGTTCAAGTTCAAATCTGGCGCCAAGCCGCGCAGCGGCATGAACCTGTTCCCGATCGCGACTGTGGCGTGAGAATCTCGATAATGACAGATTTGGCAATGGAGGCGCTCGTCATGATAGAAGGCGTTGCACTGCAGGCTTCAAAGCATCATTTCGAACGAGGACACCAGCTCGACAGAATCTTGCTCGCACAGTCCTGGCTTGATAGAAGCTAGCTAGACAGCACTTAACGGCACTTCTAGCTTTGTTGACTTACTTGCTGCGTGCTTCCCCCCTGAGCACCGCACGTCCCTTTCCACTCGGAGGCCCATCGAGCAATTGTCGAGCTGTAGCAAGGATCCGGTAGCCATGGCGGACTCTCTGTGGTCCCCTAACTTGATACACAGTCTTGATTGGGAAATTTGGATGAATTTCACGATGCTCAGACTTCCAACCGCTCAGAGAGGCGAACAATGAGGTTTCGGAGGACACCCGGCGAAAATGTTCATGATCGCATTGTACTCTATAATCGGACAAGTTCTATAGACCTGCGCACTATATGAGAGCGAGCGTGTAAATCGTCCACATGTTGCTCGCATGGTGCGTGCAGTCCGGCGAATTCACGTAAGATGAGCTCATTTTGCCGGCCAGACAATGCAACGATAGGCAACGATGCCGGTCCTTTGTGCACTGGGAAGAGGATAGATAGACACGAGGACTGAGCTTCCCGAAATCTTCTCCATGCTCCGCTACGCGTGTAGTCTGGCATTAGGACCAAGTTCGTAAGGAGCGGAGTATGTCCCAGCTCCGAGCGGACGCGTTGTTGAAGCGAAACTGAACAGCTCAAGCTCAGCTGGTTGGCAGCGATGCTAAGTACATCGCCCATACCAGAAGTCGCATCGTGTCCTCGTGCAAGTCAAGCTTCGCTATTTGTTTGTCCTACCGGCATCCTACAAGCAAATGCGCGTGTGGCCGTCGGACGAGGTCTGGAAGCCCGGGGCGTCTATCAACTATAAACAGATGCAAATATGCGCCGGCTGCAAGCGCGCACGTAACGCTTGCAGCTTGCACTCGTGCTATTGTGCACAAAGACGATTGTCCGCCCATTCAATCGACATTATAACGACCTCGCAAGATGCTCGCGGACGACCGTACTCCCCCTTTCTCTGGCCCTTCGTGCTTCCGATGCAGTCTATGGACCCAACTTACCCTCTCTTCCCCGTGTTCGCCTTTCTCGGCTTCATCCTCGCCCTCGTCCCCCTGCCATGGCATTTTCAGGCTTGGAATGCCGGCACGTGCATCTACATGGTCTGGGCATCGCTGGCCAGCTTGATTCAGTTTGTCGACTCCATCATCTGGCGCGGTAACATCATCAACAGTGCTCCGGTTTGGTGCGACATCTGTGAGTAGCGTCTTCGTGTTCATGTCCATCGGTCGACGTTGAACAATTCGCCGTCCAGCTACCAAGTTCCTCATTGGTGCTGGCGTCGGCATTCCGGCCGCAAGTGCGTGCATCAGTAGACGGCTTTATAAGATAGCTTCGACGAGCTACGTGACGACATCCGTGCGCGAGGTATGTTGGGACGACGCTCTTGCTCCTTTGTCTCGCTCACTATTTTTCCAGCGCCGCAAGGCAATCTACATCGACGTTGCGATAGGCTTTGGGATCCCGATAATCGTTATGGCCCTACGTGCGTATTGCTCCTCACTGTGCCTGCGTATCCTAGCCTGATCACATCACTATCGCAGATTATGTCGTACAAGGTACCCCGCGCCGTAATTCTACCTGATGGTCATGCCTGACTCTCTTCTGCAGGCCATCGCTTCAACATTCTCGAAGACATAGGCTGCGTTCCCACTATCTACAACACTCCTCCTGCGTACCCTCTTGTGTACATGTGGCCTCCACTGCTTGCTCTCGTCTCGTTCGTATACTCTGGTACGTTCTGATCGCAGGACCCATTGCTCCGTCATCACGTACTAAAACTCCATGCGACAGGTCTTACGCTGCGCGCATTCTGGGCCAGGCGCATGCAGTTCCGCGACGTCATCTCCAAGTCCAGCTCGATGACGGTCAGCCGATACTTCCGCCTGCTCTTGCTCGCATGCATCGACATGACCTGCAACGTCCCCTTGACTGTTCTGAACATGTGGATCAACAATGACGGCGTCAACATGGACCCTTGGGTCTCTTGGGCGAACACCCACTTTGAGTTCTGGCACGTCGAACAGGTCCCCGGCTTCGTCTGGCGCGCCAATCGCGCCTTCACCGTCTCGGCTGAACTCGGACGCTGGATCTTCCCTATCTGTGCTATCATCTTCTTCCTTTTGTTTGGTTTCGCCGAAGAGGCTCGCAGGAACTATACCGCGCTCTTCTGGGCCATCGCCAAACGTTTCGGCTTCTCGAAGCCAGAGCCGCGCTCTCCCAAGCAGGCTATTCCCAGGTACGTACTCCTCTCAGAGGGCCTTCAAATGCATGCTGATGCTGTGCACAGCTTTGTACGTGCATCCAACAACTCGAAGTCCGTTGAGCACGAGCCGCTGCCTCCATACACGCTCCCCGTATACTTCAAGCGCCCAAAGTCCAACGGCTCCAACATGCTCAACGACGTGCTCGACGTCAGTCTCGACAAGATGGCGATGTCCCCCATCTCCCCCACGGATACGACCACGACCCTCAGCATATACGACAACTACGCCACGCCCACAGAGCAAGCATTTCCCTTCGACGCGGAGAAGGGCATGCCCCTGCAGTCGATCCCATCGACGCCTACCAGCCCCTCTGCCTCCTCGTGCGTCGCTTCGGACGACGGCGACGCCGCGTGCATCGTCATCTCAGAAGAGCACCCGCCGAGCAGACCGCCGACGCCGCCCCTGGTGGTCGGCACCGTCGCGCACGCCACGCCCGCGTACCACCGCCCGTTCTCACCGCCTACGGTCTGCCCGATCGGGTCGCCGATGGCGACGCCGGACGACCCGGAGATGCGCGGGAGCATCACGGTCACCGTCCGCACGGAGATCCACTAAAACTCCACTGTCGTTCTCTCGCTCTCGCTCTCGCTCTCGCTCTCGCTCTCGTTCTCGTTTCCTCGCACCTTCTTGGTTAGGCCTGAACGCTCAAAAGCTCTCGGCTATATCCCTCTCTGCTTTCAACGATCACTGTATCCCTACCGCCCATCATATCACTCGTATTCAACGCAATTTCCATCTTCCATCCACGTAGCCCGCACTCTGCCTAGTGCCGCCGGGGCGCCGCATATACCTACATCCGGTCACGTTCTCGCTCTCAGTCCCTGCCCTCACTTGTATCCCTATATCCTTATCGCGTTGCTCGGCCAAGTAGCTCAAGCCCCTCGTTTCGTTCTCGCTCTGTACCAGTACAGTGTACGTAATCTGCCGCCTGCTATGCGGGCGGCGTAGTCAATGTCATCGTCGCTTTCTGCTTCTACGTGCTTGTGTTCCTAGTCTGTCCTCTGTCTGGAACTTCTTTGCTCGTCTTGGGCGCCCTTTCGAAATGCGTGAAGGTTGTCATCGCAAAGGGCGTAGCGCGTACTATGTATGTAGCCTCGTGGTGTGTACCCGGGCACTGCCAGGTGTTCACAGGCCAGTAGGTGCCGGGTGAGTTTGGCTTCGAGCTCATCTGTGCGTCCTGCTGACAACCTCCGCTAGTCATGACCCTGACCGTCCGAATGCCCGGGAACCTCAAGGAGGCCGAGGAATATGTTGTGCGGTTTCAAGCCATACCTCATCGCATCAGTTATCCTCCTTGCAATGTGGTGTGTGCGTTCTCTACTCGCTGGTATATTCCCCGGCGTCTTCTAACTCATCCGTGCTCTACATACGCAGGGTGGATATCAGGGTAACTCCGCCAACGATGGCGTCATTCGTGTACGTCTTGCAGGTCGAGTGCAACCTCAGTTTCGTGGCCCTCCCGGCCCCAACATACTTATGCCCGTGCCTCGAACTTCGGGAGACCCTCACCAGACCGGTACTGGACGAAGACGCCATACGAGGTGTTCCGTCCGAACACACGGGACTAGGGAGTCTTTGTGCGCATGGAAAATCAGCGCTTCAAGCTTCAGCTTCCTTGCGAGTCTTGGGACGAACATACTCGTATGGGGCTACGTTACACATACGGAGGGATACGATGCGACACGATCTATGACAGCTGTTCACGGATACACGGCGGCTTATGCAGTACGGGTTCCGAGCGAATTCGTGCGATGCGCGCAGCGCTCCTGACGACGCACCCACGCGGGCTAGAAGACGTGATTACCAGTCTCTGTCGAATTGCTTACGCGCAGTTTTTCTGCAAAGGGACCGCCTGAGCGAATTGCATGCGCGCGCCCAGACAAGAGCAACTCACCTTGCTATTGTACACACGGCGTAATTTCTGGCCCGCTCTGGGTCAGCGAGAGTCCGAAGAATAAGTATGACGAACACGTACGTTTTTCTGTCTCTCCGGGATCTCACTGTAGTGCTTCACAAAGTCATATTGGGTCCCCGCCGTCTTGGCGTACCACTCGCGGGCATAAGCCCACCTGCAAAGTCGGTCAGCTTGCGCTCAGAGTCCGCCATTGAGGCGCTGCGGCACGTACTGCGCTCCCTCGGTGTCTTCACTGGGCGGCCACTGGTCGATCTTGCGACGAGGCCGCCGCTTCGGCCCACCTACCGTGCGTTCGGTAGCCGCGGGCATGGACGGAGCGGAGGCGGGTCCAGACGAGAGTACGACAGGCTCAGATGATGTCGACGGGGCAGCAGGCGTAGATGCGAGTGCACCACGGTCGGGGACCACGGATGTTGCGGAGTTCTGGCCGTCCGGGCCCGCGCTGCCCGACGTCTTGCCCTCCCCGGGCTCCTCTTCCTTGATGTGCTGGGGCTTCGGCCTTGGCGGCGGCGGCGGGAGCATACTGTTGAGCAACTTCGACTCGAAGAGACGCGGACTGTACTCACGAGTTGTCTCCGATCTGTGGCAGGAAGTATCAGTGACTGTATGCGCTCATAATTGTGATGATAGACTTACGAGGTCAGGGAGCGAACTGACAGCACGCCCTTTGCCCTTGTCTTTGTCTTGCAAAACGAGAGCAATACATCCTGGCGATGAGCCATCTGCACACGCGTAAGGGGAATTGGCTGGCGATGATGTAGAACAGCACTTACCTTTCGACTTCTTGCTGGGCACCACTGTCACGCTGTCCTCCTCGTGGCCGCGCTTCGACGGAACGACTGCGGACGCGTTTGTATTCTTCTGCCTCTTCGTCTGCAGCAGCAGCGGGGCAGCGGGGCCGCTGAACTCGGGGTATCCGAGATTGTCTGGACGCGAATATGTTAAGTGGGAGCGAGAGGCACAAAAGACGTCATTGGCTTACCTATCTTGGATGAAGAACCAAAGCCGGATTGTCTCCTATGATGGTGCTCGTTGGCAGGGCGTTTCGAGGTAGATAGTACAAAGAGCTCACCGCAAATCATCGAGCTCGGCGGCCATGTTCGCATGGCTTTGACTAGAGGCGATGAGCACGCTAGGCGCATATATGCGAGTCAGCACGCACCGGAGATTGATGACTTCCAATTCTATGCGTTGCAGCCTGTAGGATAGCTCCATCCAGTGGGGCGACGGGGCCATTGAGTACGGCGTCCACGTTGCGTGATGCATCCCAAGACCGTAACCCTGCGAGGCGCTTGCGAGAGAAGGTGAGAGAGGCGTTGTATGTGTATGATACGCCATGTGCTGTGGGTCTGCGAAATGCGGGCCAAGTTGTATGGCATGTTCGGCGCCTCGAGAGTGGGCCACGGCCTGGTTACAACGGGATTGTGGCCAGCTTCAGAGTCCCGAGAGAGATTATGAGAGTGAGTGAGCGAGCTAGAGCCAGCAACGTTCTGGCCTCCGGAGGGCTGCTGCAGAGTGAAGGTGAAAAACCTTTGAGCGTGATTTGTGCGCGCATATACTCACCTCGTTCGCGCGAGGTCTCTTCTCCCTGCTAGCCTGCAAACCCGAGCCCGCGTGGTCCGCTCCCCTGCCCAGCACCTCGCCAACAACGCCTCTGAGGGCGTTTACCATAGGTCCGATGCGAGAGGGCTTGTGTTTCTTCCAATCCGCCGCACTCACAGGCGTCGAAATGCCGCGACAGTACTGTTCGCAGTCGCACACATACCTGGAGTCGACGTTCTTGCGCTTCGGCATCTTGTAGTTGTACACCAGTTGCGTGCAAGAAAGTCAGAGGAAGGTGAGCAGATAGTACGAGCGGAGGAGGAGATGCGCAGTGGTGACGGTACCTTGCAAAGTTGGCGGGCAGCGGGTGTGGGGCGAAGATACTTATACTGGATCATGACGCCAACGACAAGCTGCAGCCCGAGTGACAGACAGATCTATACAGTGTCAAGCACAGCTGTATACATGTCATCGCGTAGCGCCGAACGCGTCCCCAAACGCGTCCGATCCGTGCGTGACCGCGTTGATAAGAGCGGGTTCCGGAAACTCCCCACAATAGTTGGCTTTATCCGCATGAGCTGCGCTAGTGGGTTATACAACGCTGGAGCTTCCAGAAGCACGTATGGCAGCGCGCGAGCCACTAATAGCTCCGGGCAGGTTAAGTATCTGTAATCACCGCGTATGAAAGAGGTTGGTATGAAATCCACGTGTCAATTGATCAAAGTACTTACATGGCGACGTAGTCAAGCATCAGCACGTCCGTCACGAGCCGATCTCATGAACCACATCTCCTGAGTCACGTTCCTCCAGGGTGAATCGAGAATCATGTGAGGGTCCGATGTGGATTCGAGGAAAGTGAAAAGACGAAGAACGTAGGATGCCCATTCCCGCGTGCGATTGGAGTCGAGTGTGCTGCGAGGTCGAACGAATAGGTCGCTATATATATACAGCCGCTTCAGCCCGTGGGACGACGGTTTCGCGGGCAGGCGGTCCGTAAGGAGCTCGGGCTCAACATCGAGGTTGAGGTAAGGGAGCGACAGCTGGCGGAGGCGAGGGCAGGATTTCCAGAAATATAAGAGGACGATTGCTGATGGAGTGGGGGCAGCGGGGCCCCAGCTTCCGACTATGTTGAGCACCTCGATATGGACCCATGCCTCAGCGATCCTCGCGAAACCATCCTCGGTCATAGTCAGGCTTGGCCGCGAGGCGAGGCTGAGCATCCTGAGCTCGAATCTAGTGATGGTGGGAAGCTGGAGGAGGGGCTGGAGAACGGTCATAAGCTCCACACTACCCCAGTATGCACCAAGGTCCAACGTGATTGTGCGCAGAGATGCCGGCGATACCGCGTTTGCCGCAGCTCGCATGCATGCAACGTCGCACTCGTGCCACCCGCCGGGCACATTCGTGATAAGCGTGAGTTCGAGCGACGTCAACGCAGCGGCCCGCAGGGGAACTAGAAGACGTGTCAAACCAGCAGGTGCACCCATCAGCGTGAGCTGCTCGAGGGAGGGTGCATTGTATGGTTCTGTAGTGAGGGAGTCGTGGACAGGGCGTGATGAGAGCCAAAGACATATAGAGCGGATGGCTGGTATCTTCGCCAGCTCAAGGAAGACCGAGGGTCCGGCGTCACAAAACATTCTAACCTTGCGAAGGTTGTGGAAGGAGGACAGCGCCGTCTCCGCTCCAGGAGACCACTGGCAGTCTATGCCATGAATGCTGAGCGACTCGAGGGTTCGCGACTGTGCTCCCGCTTTGTGTAGCAACGTCCCCAATTCCGCCTCACCGAACTCCGCTTCCTCAGAGAGCTAATTGAGATCCAGGTCTAGATCGGCTAGGTTGGAAGAAAACAGCGCAGTGAACTGTGTCTCGTCTCCATCCAGAGGGGTCCAGCGAAGTCGACACAGGGATGGGAAGATGGAAATCTCAGGGAACTCCCTGTGGAACAGGGAGAAGAGGCGAGGGATATTCTTCCCGATGGGTCCGTTTCGAGACAACACTCGGACATAGGACGTATATGAGCGAAACCGCTCCCATCGGACAGCGTCGCGGTATGTTTCCGCGCCCAGTATCTGCAGACATGTCGCGTGGTGAGCGTCCCAGGCCGTACGGTTGGTAATGGGCATTACTCACAGCAGCGCAGTACTCGTCCACTTGTGCCAGAGACGCCTTTCGTGGATAAGACAGGCCGGCAGGTGATAGAAGATGCCATACGGGAAGGATAGAAGTTAGCTCCCGCCACAGGACACTCAGTGCCGGACCACTGAATGCCCGGCAGACACGAGCACACCGCGCAAGGTCGTCGATATTCAATCTTTTGACTGCGAAGTCTTGATAGTGGGTGTTGAAGACTCTGCGAAGGATGTAGTCGTTGCCGAGCACTTGTGTCGCGGACAGGTATGGTCTCGTGTGGTCCGTCAAGTCAAGCATTACGGACATCTGGAGCGGTGGGAGCGTTCATCAGTATGCATGTATAGTACTTACACGGCGCCATGAGAGACTAGCCTGATGAACGTTCCGGACTTGTAGAGTCAGGATGAATAGTCGGGGGCTCTCAGATGGTCTGGGAGATGTGTATCGATGGCAAGAGGAGGCTGACGGGCGTTCGCCTCCCCACTTAGGGCCGTGGGATCAAGATACGGTTCATCTTACATATCGTCATTGAGGCTTTTCTTTGGATTAGACGTATCGGTGGAAGTCGACGGTACTGCCATTTAGAATCTCCTTGCATGGAACTGGAGTTAGCACTGTGCCATCCTTTACACACCGCACTTCATGGATAGCGCCCGAAGGGCTCCTTCAGATCTGAGCGTGAATGTCAATTCACGAGGAACTGTAGCATGAACACATGACTCAACGCCGGATCCATACTTGTCGATGTCCGCCTCAGCCTCCTCTTCGCCTTCCAGAACCAGACGTTGCCTCCATTCTGCAGTTACAGTGACTGTCCGAGATGAGATGCATGCACAAAGTGAACTTGGTTTGAGCAGTCCGCTCAGGGTGTGCACGTACTTCGTCGGATTCTAGCGAGGGGTGTATTCATCTTGACCCGACCCTCATCATGATACTCGTACCAGCACATACGTAGACCTCGCGTTCGCCAACACCGCATGTTCCTTGACTCAAGACGCGTGACTCGCACGTCGACTGAGCAGCGATGGAGACCAGAAGCGGAGTCAGTGCCAGCTAGACATCGGAGGACGAGATAAAGCCGAACATGGCGACGTACTCAAGGATCACCACACCCATCGTGAGCTGACAGCGAACACATCTCCTGAAATACCGCCCTCCAGGTGGGATTGAGAGCCGTGTGGAGCTCAGATGGGGATTCGATATGGGGAAAGAGACGGAGGAGGTAGAGCGCCCACGCCCGCGTGCGGTCGGAAGAAAGTGGCACGGGAGGTTGCACGGAAAGGTCGATGATCAGCGAGCGCAATCCGTGTGAGGAAGGTTCCGACGATGGAGGATCCTCGTGCGGCGCGATATCCGCATCGAGCTCGAGGTACGGCAGCGAAAGATGGCGCAGGCGAGGGCAGGATTTCCAGAAGTGATGGAGGACATTCGCCGAGGGAGCGGGTGTAGCTGCGTCCCACACTCCAGCTATTGCGAATGCTTCGAGGTCTCCCCATGCGCCAGCAAACCTCGCGAGATCGTCTTCTGTTAGCGGTGTATCGACGTTATCTGGCATGTTGAGCCGGAACAGGGTCACGCCGGGAAGCTGGAGGAGGAGGGGACGAAGAACGCTCATCAGATCCCTGGGCCTCCATGCGAAGTAGTGCTTGAAGTTCAACACGATCGATCGCAGCGACCCGGGAGATACTGCATTCGCAGCAGCTTTCACACATGCAATATGGTCGACATCCTCGTGCTCCTGATATCCAGTAAGCGTGATGTCGAGCCACCCTAGAGAGGCAGCCCGCATGGGAAGAAGGAGTTGCAGCAAGTCCGGGGGTGTACCGATCAGAACGAGTTCTTCGAGGTGCGGTGCGTCGTACGGTCCCGGGAGTTGGGAGGTAGAAACAGACGGAGAGCCAACACGAAGAGATACCGAGCGGAGGGTCGTTATTTGCACGAGCTGGGGGAGTACTGAGGGTTCGACGTCGCAAAAGAGTTCGACCTTCCGGAGGCACCTGAACGAGGATAGCACTGTCATCGCTCCAGACGTCCACCAGGCGGCGCCCCGAATCGTGAGCGTCTTGAGGCCGGGTGACTGAGCTGCCGCGCTGCGTAACGCCTCCAGTTCAGCGCCACCATGATCCGCTTCCTCCGAGAACCAGCTGAAATCCAGCTCCACAGTGGCGAGGTTGGGAGAGAAGAGCACTGAAAACTGTGAACCGTCCCCATCCAAAGGGGTCCAGCGTAGTTGACGCAGAAATGGAAACAGGGTGGTCTCGGGGAACTCCCTGCGTAACACGGAGAAGAGCAGAGGGATGTCCCTCCCGACCGGCCCGGACTGAGACAATCCATAAACATACGAGGTGTATGAGCGAAATCGCTCCCGCCGGACAGCATCACGGTACGTCTCCGCAGCCAGTACCTGCAACAGACCGTTCAATAAGAGTCCGCGCTGGTGCGATGGGAATGGCATCACTTACGGCGGCACAGTACCCCTCCATTTGCTCGCGTTTCCGTGGATAGGGAAGGTCGGCAGGAGATAGGAGATGCCATATCGGAAGTACAGAGGCTAGCTCCCGCCACAAGACTCGCAACGCCGGATCACTGAAAGCCTGGCAAACACGAGCACATCGTGCTAGGTCATCATTCTGGAGTCGTCCGTAGTCGTTGTACAAGTATGAGTGGGTTTTGAAGATGTTGCGTAGGATGTAGTCGTTGCTTAACACTTGAGCTGCTGATGAAGACAGTCTCAAGGCATCCATGGCTTCATATAGCTCGGACATGGCTAGAATATGGAGCTCATCAGTATGCTTCCAGTACAATCACTGATCAATCGTGTGATGGGAGTCTGTCTCACTCTTTGACCCTTCAGAGTCAGGATGACTAGTCATGGGGATGGATCCGGAGGCGCAGACAGAGGAGATGAGTTAGTGACTCGGAAAGCGACTTGCAAAGTTGAAGCTTGGAGCTTGGAGTCGCAAAATCGCCCTATTCAATTTTCAGCTGTCACGGTCTCCTTCCCAAGCTACGAAGTCCATTCGTCAGTTCAGGAGTCGGAGATGTGCAGCCGCAATGGAATTACCGTATCCTGAGGTTGGGTAACTTGAACGAAGATGAGGATATGGTGAGCGTTCAACCGAATCAACGTTAAAACTTAAAGTTCACTGCCCGGGTGCCGCAACGCTTCGGCGTCTAAACTTCCTTCTTGGGCGAAGGTTCGGCGCGTATTAGTCACTTACTGACCTTCACGACGACGACTACTTATTGATCCCTCCGTGTACTTCTGGACATGCATACTTTTCAGGGCGATGTCGCGTAGTCAGTGACGGCGTCTTCTCCTCTCCAAGCCGTATTCCGGTGTTTTGAACCATGTCATTGATGTAAGTACTAGTTTGTTTAGCCGCGAGAAGCACTTTGGTCAGAGACTGGTACGATCCGAGGGCACGTCAGGCTGGTACGACATGCGATGTGCGACCGCCGCTACGAGTAGTGTGGCAGACGATGACGAACGTGGCAGGTCAAGATGATACTACCTTATGATATGTAGCTTGGAAGCACTTCACAGGTGCCAATAATTATGCAGAAGTAGAAAAACGAACAGCCTTCATGAGATACAACCCGCTGCCAATTCCTGCCTTACTGCGAGTCCGTATTGCAACGACACGGCGGCTTGACTACCAGGGACTTGAGCGAAGGCAGGATCTTCTGCAGGGCCAACGCCTTATTGCGAACGCTGGCGTTGCAGACGCATTTCGCTGCCTCGCTTGGTGCCGACTTGAGGGGTTTCTGACATTCCCTGGCGAAGCGGTCGAGACGTATAACCCTGCTACTTGAGTCCAGCTCGATCCTGAACAGCGTCAACGGAAAGTCATGTATCTTGCTGACGATACGCGACTACAGTACAAAAACGAGTCAAGTCAGGATCTCGGCACTGACAAGTATAGGTATACGCACGAAGAGATGGTCCAGATCGGTGCCGGGATCCATGACAATCGCGAGCTCAAGCTCGCGAATGTAAGATGACGTTCCGGAGCGGAGCAAGATAGCCTCGAGGCTGCCTTCCGTCTCTGAGATGATACTCGACGAATCGACTTCGAGTTTGAGGGATTCGGGGCGAGCGCGGGACAGGACGTCCACAAGCAGCGCTATATCGCCTGCCTGGTGCCGCCGGGACGCGTGCACGGTGAGGTTCGCGACATGGCAGCGAAGCGAGACCACAAAGAGGTCCACCGTCCTCCCCTCCAAGCTGTCGAGCTTTGGCCAACAGCCCGTGCGATGCTGCCCCTCCTGGTTGAGCCACGACATCCCTGGCAGGATATCCTCGTCCATCGCGGCACCACAACGGACGTCGAGCGATGCCAGGTTCGGAAACGCGACGATGTACGGGGTGATATCGGGGATGAGATGGAGGAGGACCCGGAGACGCTTGACATTCGGGTAGATCGTGCGGTGCTTCCGCGCCTGGAACCATGTCCCGCTAAGCTCTGTGAGGGTGCTGGCAGAGCCACGCAGGAGGCTGATGGGATCCGCGAGGCCGTCGCTGACCTGGCCCTCATGCCAACGTCGTACGACGACGGGCGGATGGAGAGAAGCTGTGATCAGGCGAGATCGCATTCTCGTGAGCATGTGCACGCAGGGTTCGGGATTCTCCGGATCCCTGCTAAGGGAGAAGTCGAGGTGCTTGAGACACGTCAGCGCTGCGAAGGCACGCGGCAGGCGTGAGTCGGACGCGAGGAGCTCATCAGCATTCAGCAGAACGAGCCGTTCCAGGTGAGTGACACCGATGATCAGCTTGACGAGAGAGGAGGCCGCGTCTTCGGGGAGAGGGCCGCATTCGATGGCTAGGCAACGCTGTAGGAGCGGTAGCCGGTGACCGCCATCGGCGCGCATGAAGAGGGAGAAGGACATCACATGTCCAGCGTTCCGTAGCGTAATCTGCTGATTGAGCAAATGCCTGGCTGCTGCGGCGCGCAACGTTCGGCACGTCTGGCTCATCGAGGAGATGCCAGGCAGATCGCCATGGGCTCCCTGCATGTCGATGACTGCTAGAACAACATCGTAGGGAATCTTCGTCTGCATTTCGCGACTGCTGCAAGAATGTACGTCAGACCCAGATTCAGCGGTAAGAACCTTTGCATCGAACTTACTACCGCGGCCGACGCAGTGACTACGATCGTCGAATGGCATGAGTGGAAGTTGATGGGGTAGAGGGGTTGGTCAAGAGAGCCCAGCAGCAACAATTATACTCATTGCTGGCATCGTGTTAGCGGGGAGGCTTCAATGGGGAAAGAAGCAAGGGTTGTCGTTTACAAGCATGTCAATAGACGCCGCCAGGCCACTCACCTGGTTGAGATCTTGCATGCTTGTACTCAGCGCACTCTTCGGAGCAGACTGGACTCTAAAGGCCCACATAAAAGGTGTTACTAGACAGCCTTGTTCCCATGCGATGTCTGCATGACTAGTACTCCGAGTTGTCGCAAGTGAAGTCCGAGTCTCAAACTTGTCGATGTTTACGTGTCAAACGAGCACAGGGCTCTAGACTTAATCTGTGCTTTGTCCTGACGTGAGCTGAAGAGAATCTCCGCAGGTTGATGGAGTACGGAGGATGCATGATGGAGGTAAGTACCAAGTGCTAGACCTAAGACTTCGAATTCGTAAGTTGGCTTCATGCACGGGTCACCACTGCCACGTGGCCCCCGCCAAACCTGAAAAACCTATCTCCTCCTTCAGCATCCCGTTTTCGAAAATCGACTCGCTCCACGTTGTAGACATTTGCCAACGGAACAACTTGGCACGGGTCGATTTTTTGATTCATGGCTCTACGAGGAGGAGATAGGTTTGCAAGACCACGTGGCAGTGGTGGCCCGTGCATGAAGCCAACCCGGCTCAGGAGTGTCAAGGGTCTCCGCACTCTCTGGGGTCCCGCGTGCATGGTTGAACCACGCGAACTTCGACTCCGAGTTTCATGTACTTGCTCCCCCCACCGGTCTTCGGACGCCTTTCCCTCAGGCTCTGCTGTATCCCGAGAGTAGTGCTCTTGACAGCAAAAGCGGTGAGTGTGCGCTCAACGATTCCCGTCCGCAAACAAAGACCCGGTTCAACTGTAAGGTTGCGAGGGTAGGTGCTCTTAGACCGACGACGAACGGGCCTAGCAGTTATACATTGTCACGAAAGATCACCAGTACAAAGCACCAATTTACGGTCAAGGTCATCAAAAATCATAGCACATAGTAAGTCTCGAAGTGAATAAGGATAATCGCAAAGTGGCGAGTCCATGACGAGCGACTCGACTCCGACTCGCCAAAGTATCAAGAAGGTATGTTCCGGCAGCGACGTCGTCTGTAAGACTCAAGTCAGGATTGCTGACATGTACATGATTTGAAACAGGCATACCAAGCGACGATGCAACCGCTATGACTCCCGCTCGTTCCCACCTGCTCACTGTCGACGAAGACGCCTTCGGGCGTTTCAACAGGAGCGTCGGCCGGGACGGCGGGTGCGATCGTGAAGGTGTCCATGGTCAACGGTAGATGGTGAGTGATTGAGAATGCGTATGCGTATGCCCAATGCCAGTGTTAGCTGACAGCGCGATAGGGGTAAACAAGACTGCAGACGAATGTTTGCGTTGACATGTCTCTCCCAGACAAGGCTGTCTTTATACTGGACGTCTAGTTTCATTGAGACACAGGGGACGCCTCAGCTTGCCTTTCTGCCCTGCGCATGCACCGCTCGGAAGGACAATACGACTCGGACCGCCACAAGGGTCTGTTCTCGGGAACACCGGTCAGCCGTCTATCGTCCCGCATCGTTGTGACGTTTCGTCAACTTACCTGCATGCCAGGACAATAACCGAGACACCTGACTCCTCTCGACATTCTCCTATTCCAGCAGGAGGGCGGTGGATGACTCTTCATAGTCCGTGCGCTGGCGCACGGGCGATGCTCCGAAACGAAGCGACGAAACCTTGAGTCGCAGACATCGTAAGTGCAGCATCTTTGCTATTTCTCCTCAGGTACCATGTCGAACCTCCCGGTACCATTGTGTACACCACACACTCGGGAGGCGGTACATCACGCTCATCCCGATCCGAGGAGCCTCGGGCCGGTATGATGAGCTCAAGTACGTGCGCATCTTCGGCGCGCGTGGCCCGCCCCTCATTGCGTGCCGTTGAGACTCTTCTTTCTGCCTCAACGTCATGCAGTGTGTCGCATGTCACACCTCGGATGAGTTGTCGCTGACTGGAATGCTGTTAAAAGTTCCTTTCCGTTCACAACTCCACATCGCCCGAAAGACGTATTCGATGTGCCCGGTTACCCCGCCCTGTATGACTGTGCTATACTCCTCATTTCATCTAAGCATTTACCGGAACCTCTTTCCGTAGGCGTTGCGAGGAGAAGTGCGTCGCTGTGCTTCCCTCCGCCGGTGTCTCGAGATGACGAGCCTCGGGCGGCTCGGCGCGCCCGCGACCCGAGTCACAAACACGCAATTCCTCCGGAGATTATTTTCTTCGCAACGCAAGCAACGATAGCGGAGATCTTTCCTGTCTGCTCTTTGACAATAAGACCTCCTGGCGCCAAACGACCTATGACCTTCCCGATCAGGCAGGCGTAGTGTTCGCGACGCGTCTTGCGCGCCTGTCCTTTTGTCTTGCGGAGTCTCTTGACACGACGGCATCCACGGTCTCATATCAAGCGACTCTTCCCCACTCATTGCTTCTAATCATGGCTCGGCATCCCCTCCGCTGATACAGCACAGGCTGCGTGCAGATAGGCGGGCCTCGTTGCATATCTGCATTGAATCTGGGTAACCCTTCGCGTCTTTCGATCCCACCGTGACCGCAGTTTATAGCATGGATCAGGGGTGCCGAGAGTATGACAATAACGCACGTCACTCTCTCTCTCGTTTGGGAGCACTCCTGATAATAATGTGGGACGAGGGGCCGTACTCGGCGCAGGGAGAGAGGGGAGCTGTCACGAAGGTGAGTTCCGCTAATAACTCATGGCCCGATATCTGACCGTGCAATGGATGGTCTGCGGCCCGGTGTAGGTCTCGCACTTTTGTGATGCTTGACGCACGGCAGAGAGGCAATGTCGCTGCGGCGTCGGGATGCGGATAGCATCCAATCCGTTCCACAATTGCAGATTTTCCGATACTAGCCTGCTGCTGCTAGCGACGACACATCTATATCCGTCCGCGGACAGCGACGGACCTCGCTGACTTTGCCGGGCGCTGTCACCCGCGCGCCGGGGATGCAAAGTGTCAGGGAACGTGCCGCCCCAGGCTATTGTCCGCGTTGTCATCCGGCGTGCCTTTGCGCGTCGCGCCCTGACAGCGCAGACAATTCGGTCGCTCGCCACAAGCATAAAGGCTGCGACAGGGCTTGGAGAGGGGCCAGCGAATCCACCATCCCGACAGCCCACTGCATCTGCATCTGCGCCTGAGCCACACGCTCGAGCCAGCCAGCCACAACTGTCATCTGCACTCGTACCATCGACGCTTGCAATGGACGCCTTCTTCGTCATCGCTACCCCCGTTCCTGCTGAGGACCCCGCGCAGGAGTTCGACGAGACTTTCGCCGACCACGAGCGACTCAACACCACGGGCAGCCACAGCGGCTGCGTCATCGCCTGAGCTTCGGGCTTGACATTCTACGCCCACCAAACAGCGCTTTTGAGGTGAGCTCCTGTTTTCTCCTCGATGCCGAGCTACCGACGCTGACGTTCGTACTCCCACAGCGCTCTCAGCTGGGCCTGAGTAGACCTACGTTATGACCTCATGCTTCACCCGACACCCTACCGCGAGCTCTCCGTAATCGCGCAACACTTTACCTCCGCGAAACCTCCCTCTACCATCCGCCGCCACTTCCCCACATCTCATCACCGCAACGACACCTTCTATCCCCGCTCTCTCCCTCTTTGCTCCCTGCACCGCGCCTTTCCGCGGCTTCAGCACTTTCGTTCATCGCGACCGCCGCCTCACGACCTGCACTTCGATTACGAGCCCACCGATCGCGCCGCGCCGCGCCAGGACTCGCACACACTCCCTCTTCGCGCCTCCCAAATTGCCATAAGGCTTTCTTTGACATGTAGCATCCCAAGACCGCTTTCCCCACGCGCACGCACTTGCACTGTAAATTATCCACTTCATTCTCCCTACCCCGTTCCCGTGCTTCACGCTTTCCTCGTTTTCTGTTTCGCATTCCGCTTTCCCTGGCTATGTGATGTCCAATGACGAGCGCTATGATGGGGGTGCGACGAGGCACGGGGCGGGGCGGGGAGAGTAGTTGTAGCGATAGTCAGAAGGACCGCCTCGGACGCAGGCGGCGCCGCATCCTTGGCCAGATGGACCTCATCTCTTTTACTTACGCATTCACGATTCTTGTTGTTGTACTATGGTTTTCCTCCTCCCTCGTAGACGTTCGATGAATACGTATGGGCAGAAGGGCTGTATCTGTATCTCGCTTTGTTAGCTGTACATCGGGCAATCTAGGACTTTGTAGCAACGGACCTGCCCTATCGCGAGTACAGGCCGCTCGACCGACAACGGACCTCTAGATAGCACATGCTGCTCTGGACTCAATTATCAGCCACTTCACCTACCCATGTGGCCCGTCTTCAAGCTTCATGTTCACCGCCAAATGGGAAGTCGTCGCCCTGACTGACACACAAAAGAGATCCGGTCGAACGCATGATACACTTCCATTACACTCCTCTTGGATACACATATGTACAACTTCTTCGTCACTTTAGCTCTATCGTCCGCCCGAGCAGCAAACGAACAGGACGGTTGCGTTCTGCTGCCAGTCGCTCTTGTCGCGGCGATTTGCGGCACTATTTTCTGAAGCCGACAGCATCAATGTGAGCACGTACCAGAACTCTCCTGCTGGTGGTCGCCTGCCCACGACGACGTCCCTGCGGTCGATGCGGTCCTTAGGTGCCTTTGGGAGACGACTCAGACCTTCTTATATCTCGATCCTTCGAGGCGTATAATGTTAACGCCCTACATGTGAATGTGTACGCACCCTGAACGCAAGCTGCAGGGATGAGCTGATGGACCTGGTGGCGCAAAAGTTCCAGTACACCAGGATGAGAATCACAAGGCTCACAAGTATCTCGTGTTCGACTCCGGCACCGGGCACAACGCGGCTCTCCTCTATGGTCGCTTGCACCCACTTATGTTGAGCGATGGATGGACGAGGCTGCCGCAACTTGGTTGAGGCTCATGGTAGAGATGTCCGATGACGTCATCACACTTGTGCAGCAGGAAGAGATGCGTAAGGATAACCAAGGAGTGGCATGCTAGGATACAGTGAAGTGCAGAGGACAGATCAAGCACATATGGAATAGCCAATGATGGTATGACAGAAAGCAAGCAAGGTATCTGCCGATGGGAGTGCCGGGT
Source organism: Polyporus arcularius HHB13444 (assembly GCA_004369055.1). Lineage (NCBI taxonomy): Eukaryota > Fungi > Basidiomycota > Agaricomycetes > Polyporales > Polyporaceae > Polyporus > Polyporus arcularius. Next base: position 87,881 of record ML210990.1, on the reverse strand, counting down.
TAGCTCGTGCTGAACTCGAGGAAGTGCTTGCATGCCCACTCACCAGGTAGACTGTTGCGGACGTGGCTCTTCGTGGCCGACATGCGACCCGGACGACGACAGCGCAGGCATGCCCTCTTCCAGAGTTGCACTGCTGGACAGCGGCATCCGAGTCACCAAGGGGATAGTGTCGCCCGTGCCGCCTTCTCCATTGGGAGATCTGCTGTCCAGTCCAGGAGGCACGGTGGCGGCATGTTCTCGGGGTACATCCTGGTACCTCGGAAGAATGTCCTTGTCGTCGTATTCTGGGAGGAACTCTTCCGGATCGTCAGGATGCGCGACCGGGCCTCGCCTGCCACTTGCATCAATGTCTCCTGCATGGGTGCGCCGTGTGTGTCCTCTGCGCGGGTCGCGATGAACGAGTGGTACGGGACTGGTGAGGGTATCGTAGATGAGGGATGCGGGTGGTGGGGGTACTGAAGGTAGACCGGTCGTGCGGGGTACTGTGCGCGGCCGCTCGGGGACATCGGGCTGAGGGTTCGCCCGGAAGAAGTGAGTGAGGGGACGCTCCCTGCGACGGAGGCGGATGATCCTGAAGGAACAGTCACTCTACAGCGCCGTGAAAAGTAAACATGACATATATGCACCTCCACATACAGAGCGCAATGACCACGGCAGCGGCGGCAACTATCAAGGCGCCTTCCACGGCACTCTGCAGGGTCACACCGACAAATCGGTCAGCTGTCCACACCTTGCAACCAAACTACCACGTACGGCAAAAATCAAGCGTAACACACCTTTGTAAATTGCAGCCTGTCGTCATTGCTCTCCACATGAATCGTCGCAGTCGGGGAGGGGAAGAACGGGACATCCGATGTCCTGGACGCGCTGGACGTCGAAGAAGGCGCTCCGGACACGGCGGTCGACATCGGGGATGTTCCGCTCGTTGCAGAGCTTGACCCGGTGCCGCTTGTCGCTCCCGAGCTCGTTGGCTCGGATGCCTGCCGAGGGACCTGCAGGATTGCCGGGACGGCTTGCAGCTGAACGATGGGCATTACAGCGAGGTTGGCTGGTGCGTAGAAGATGGCCGCGAGAGGGTCATGGAGGATGAGTGCGAGCACGTCGTGCTGGACGACGACGAGCAGGGAACTTCGGACGGGAGACGGGAGGACACCCGGAACGGTTCGCGGTCACTTGAGGCTCAGAGCCTGGAGGTGACTGCGGTCACGCTTTGACCTCACTGCGTGACGCCGTGACATACCGGAAGGGGCGAGGGACAGACGCCCATACTTTGCTTTTCGACGATGTGGCCGACGGCGGTTGTGCAGGGCGGACGGTCGGCATGGAAGGGTACGTTCCTGTTCGTTCTGTGCTCGGGACATGCTCTGAGTGACTATATGCGCTGCAGGACCGTTCTTCGTCGCGTTCCCTAACCTCAAGCACGCCCTCGAGAACAACATTGCGATCAAGACCCAGGCGCGGGCATGCACCATCCTCCCTAACTTCATTGGGTGCGTATTCGCCGTCACGGTACAGACGAATAAACGCACGGGATCACTCAACGGCTGGTCGCATGTGTTGCAGTATCCGGTTCATGGTGCACAACGGGAAGGACTACATCCCGGTGACGGTGACTCAGGACATGGTTGGGCACAAGCTGGGCGAGTTTGCCATCACGAGGAAACGTTTCACATACAAGTGCGTCCTCATATCCATTTCTTTACTTGTGCTTCCTGACGCGTCTCTTATGACAGGCAGACGAAGAACAAGTAGACAATATCGTATCCTGTGCCGCTGTGCCGTATTCACCTATACGCCTTGCTCTCGCCATTCGCTATCATCCCTCCTTCTCTCTCATCTCTGGCCGTTTGGCTGGCTATATGCGTTCCGGAAGGGATCAAGCCTACAAAGACAGCACGACGCCTGCTGAGGATGTGGTGGATGGATCCGAGTGAGTGTCCCGCCTATACTGTAGCCCCCTTTTCTCGCATGCCGTGTCTCTCGACAGCTCCACCTCAGTCTGTCCATACATGGTGCTAAGGTTCTCACTCTTCGTGACAATGTCTTCCCCGCCTCGCGCTTCCCGTCATCGAATGAATGGACGGCTGGGTGTCACGATGGCAAGCCAAGTATCTCGGCGGACAGCCGCGCTCCTCCGGTCAGTTAGCGTGCCTCTCTGGTCGCCTTCAGATGAGCTACTGCCTTGGATGAGTTTATCCCAATTTCTGCGGTCACATTCCGAATCATAGCGCACTCCATACTCTCCATCCGACCACGGCAATGCACATGACGGTGCTGCGCCGTCCATAACCGCGAGACGTATACCGAGTGCCTGAAGCTGGTGAACCTGTTCCCCCAAGACGTCATCAATACGACAAGGCTTGTGCGGGCAGTGAAATCACCTCCCATAGCTCATCGCACCTCTTGCGCGTTCAGAAAGTAGGTCCTCCCCTTGCAATCGTTCATGTATACATGACTGATTGATCGCCAGTAGGATGTCGGTAAGTGGTCGCGATGCAGCACAACGAAGCCTTGCTGCCGTGCGGTGCAGTAATAGAGCCTATTGCTCTCTCTTTCAAATCGTCTACCCAAATGCTCTTCCAGGCACTGATTGGTGGTGTGTACATACGTATGTGGGCGAGCGCCGCATCCAGCTCAGCCATGCTTCTCTGCTCCTTGTCATATAGCCTTGACCGAATCTGCTGATCGCCCTCTGACAAGTACAGTAGGCTGAAGTCCCTCGGACACGGTTGCTACAGTACGTCTTCCTGTTTCCACCAGTTCGGGGCGGCTGATCATCCTCGAGCCCATGATCAGGAAAGGGAAGACTTGCAGCAGGAACTGGTGCTCACGGTACTCCGACTTTGGCAAAGTACTTGTCGACGATCTTGTGAGCTGCCATTACTCACCGTCTTCCTCCATCCCAACAAGGCTGCTAATCAACGACTTCTGCTACGCAGTGATCCTTTGACGACAGGACATCTTCCGCCACCATTCGGTCGATCGCGGTGTGGTCCGTGCAGGCTCGCCGTATCGTTCGACTACCAAATTGCGTGGGATTGGAAGTTGACGTTGAGCTCGCCACTACTTACTCATTTGCCCTAGCAGTGCATAGCTTGCACTGGAGGGTGATGTGGCCATCAGACGGAGCTCCGAGCTGTGATCCATCTATCCGCTTCGTACACCCATGGCAGGCTGCAGCTCGACTTTGAAGTTACACAACTGCAGGTCAAACTTCAGCTTCATGCCGCATCCTTTATCTAGTGCTGTCTAGGCCAGTGGGTGTATGTTTCGAGCTGTAAGTTATGTCGAGAAACGTACGAAAGTATGGATTTGTCAGGAGTTTTCCGGGGGTTTCGGGATGGATTGGGATTGGTTGCCGTGACAATACGTGCTTCGGCTAGATCCGCGGGGGCATTAGTCACCCAATCCGGAATTGACTGGGAACATTTGCACGGGCCTCAAACAAAGCCAGCAACATCGCTCTGCCTTCTGCTCGACGTTCTCGACGACGACCACGACAAGACTGACGACTCTGACGACCTCGCCGTCTCTGTACAGTACGCCCGCCATCGCCATCGCCATCGCCAGCGTCCCCCGCCTACGTGCCGCCCTGGCCGCCCGCGTTCTTCAACTTTCCTCCGCCTCGCGAGCTTGACACCCGATCTCCCCGACTGATTCCGCAGACGAAACGACGCCCACGCCATGGCGCATTACCAAGTTACCGCGGCGTCGCTCACCCCCTCTCGCCCCGCACCCGCGGCACCTGCTCGACGCGGCACCGGCGACATCCAGAACGTGCTCTCCAGCTCCGGCTACGGCTCCTCGTTCTCTGTCGGCACCTCGTCCCCCTCGGGCTCCTCGTACGCGTCCAACTACTCAGGGATCGGTGGCTCGCCGAACCGCAACTCCGACATGGTCAACAGCCATCATATCGTGCGGAGCGGGATGGTGGCGATCAAGGAGGATGGGATCGTGAGCTGGCTGTGGAGGCCGAAGTGGCTCGTGTTGAAGGAGCAGACGCTGTCGATTCACAAGAACGAGGTGAGCATCTATCTTCGAATGAGTTTCTGTTGAAGCCGTTTCGGTTGGTTTGGCTGGAAAACGATCTACTGGTCATCGATGGGCACCCCATGAGCCGTCTATGATCCTATATGCAACTATCCCCCGTGTCAGTGCCACGGTGCACTGTGGCATCGAGCCCCCCTCCCGTGTCCTGCACAAACCGTCGGTCACAGACAGGCGGCCCTCGCTCTGTCAGGGCTGTGTTTCACCATGCCGGAGACAAGGCCCGTGATCAGGATTGGTCTGGCTGAGGTTTGGAGGTTATCAATCGGTAGTCCAGGGACCTCCTTGCTCTGCATTTGCGACATTGTGATGCTGGTTGCTGTGAGCGCGCGATCTGGGTCTTGTGAGCCACCACAGGCAGCAGCTGAGGTGCAGGTGCAGCCAGTAAGGGATGTGGTCTCCTGCCTCACCATGGATGAGCTGCAGTCCGGAGCGCAGGAGCAACATCGCCGTATAGCGGGCCAGCCTACATATCAACATCGTGCGAGATGCGGTCGGGGACTATGGCTGAAGGCGTGTTCCCCTTCAGTGTGGCTGCTCAGGTTCGGTCCATACGCTGCGGCGAGGACACCGACAGACACTCCACGCCATCAGTCCGTGGTCCGATAGGGTCTTGCAAGGCCTGCGCCATACCTTGCCCGACAATCCGCCGTTGTCGCGCAACGCTTTGCTCGCCGCTACTTCTACTCCCGAGACGCCGGTGGCAGCGGTTCTGGGCAAAGAATGTGGCTGACGTCCAAGTGGTCGTACCGCCAATACTTTCAAGCGGTGTCGTATCGAGAGTCGACGAGCTCGTTATATGTGAGGAGCTCGGTGATATCGGTATGCGCGGCGAGAAGGTGACCGTCGGAGGCTCATGGCCGTTGGAAACGGCTCACATGTGCTGTACACGGGCTTCATTGGCGTGCACCGACGACGAGCTCAAGGGGGTGTTGTAGCGCCTTGAGGGCGGGCGGGCAGCGGGGGGCGGTCACGCTCTGCGCTGCCGTTGAGGTCGCCGTGACCCTTCCGTGGCTCTCCGCCGGAGCTTTCTACTGAACGGAGAGATCCCAAAGTCCTTCGAATGTTCTCCGGTGCTGAGTAGCCAAGCTGTACGGGATCACCTGCTTGCTCTTACTTGTCCTTGCCTTTCTGTATTCTGGCATCAAGCTGACGCTTCTTTGCAGACGTCATCACAGTACCAAAGTCTGATAAACCTGTCCGACATCGCGAATATCGAACGAACCGACCTCAAACCTTATTGTCTACTTCTCGAGACGAAGGACAAGCGGATATTTTTCTCGCTGAAGAGCGATGAAGAGCTGTACGGCTGGCAGGACGATATCTATTCCCGCAGCCCGTTGATGGGTGTTAGCAACCCCACCAACTTCGTTCACAAGGTTCACGTTGGTTTTGATCCAATTTCGGGAGCTTTCACGGTACGTTCAACGCACCCCCATTAGTGACTGCTGTACCCATACACGATCTCAGGGCCTCCCCGACGCTTGGAGCAAGCTTCTTACGAAGTCCGCCATCACGCGAGAAGACTACGCGAAGGACCCGCAGGCTGTCCTGGATGTCCTTGAGTTCTACACGGACCACCAGAAGCGCGAGATGGAGGAGATGGGCTACTCGTCGATGGGTGGTGCTCGTGGACCTGGCTCGTCGTACTCTTCCTCTTCGACGCTCTCCCCCTACGACACCTCCAGCGCACCCCGCTTCAACGCTGGTACTGGCCTTGGTGGTGCTGGCATGGGTAAGATGTCTTTGGACGGTCGTCCCTCGATGAAGCGGCAAGACTCGGCGCCCGCGCACCTGAACGGCGACACCGTCAACGGCACCCAGGCCGCCCTCGCTCGTGCCGCGGAGGTCGTCAACGGCTCGCATCTTCAGCATGCGAACACTGTCTCCGCGGCGCAGACCAACGCTGCGCTCCGTGGGCCCATTCCGCCCATGGGTGCTCCTGGGCAGCTTCAGGCTTCCCGACCAGCGCCGCAGCGTCCTCTGCTATCGGCGAACCGACCAGCGCCACCGGCACCCAAGCCTCCCTTGCCAGACCACTCGCCGTCATCGTCAGAGCTGCGTCTGCGTGCGAAGGCACAGGGTCCGCCGTCGGAGCAGACGACGAAACCGCCCGGGCTCATCCAGCCCGAGCGGAAGGAGTCGCTCGACCGTGTGGGCCCGTCTTCGCGGCCGAACATGATCCCTGCGAAATCGTCACCAGCGACCGGGCAGCCCATGTCTCAGCCCGCACCGGGCGCTGCTGGCTCGACAGTTGGTCCGCCTCCTGTCAAGCCTCTGCAGCCCAAGAAGCCGCAAGGTCCGAAGGAGCCTCCTGCGGTCACAGTCACCGGCACCGGCGACGACGATCGGGGAGGTGTCGCTGCCGCTGCCGCTGCTCTGGAGAAGCCGAAGATGGAGAAGGAGAAGCGGATCAGCACGATGAACGAGGCGCAGATTATGGAGAAGCTCCGGAGCGTGGTGTGCCCGGACGACCCGAAGGCGCTGTACAGCAAGATCCGGAAGGTCGGCCAGGGCGCGTCGGGACACGTCTACGTCGCGAAGGTGCACGCGACCGGGAAGAAGGTCGCGATCAAGGAGATGGACCTGTCGAACCAGCCACGCAAGGAGCTGATCGTGAACGAGATCCTCGTCATGAAGGAGTCGCAGCACCCGAACATCGTCAACTTCCTCGAATCATATCTCGTCAGGAGCAACGAGCTCTGGGTCGTCATGGAGTACATGGAGGGCGGTGCGCTCACGGACATCATTGAGAACAACACGCTCGAGGAGGACCAGATCTCGAGCATCTGCCTGGAGGTTCGTTGTTCGCGTCTTGACGCGGCTCCTGCTTGACTGACGACGTTCTGCAATGTACAGACTTGCAAGGGTCTCTGCCACCTGCACAGCCAGTCCATCATTCATCGCGACATCAAGTCCGACAATGTCCTCCTGGACGCGCAGGGCCATGTCAAGATCAGTACGTATCTGCTCTTCGCGTCTGCTGGGACACACGCTCACCGTGCCGCACAGCCGACTTTGGTTTCTGCGCCAAGCTCACCGACCAGAAGTCGAAGCGCGCGACGATGGTCGGTACGCCATACTGGATGGCTCCCGAGGTCGTCAAGCAAAAGGAGTACGGCGCAAAGGTCGACATCTGGTCGCTCGGTATCATGGCCATCGAGATGATCGAGAACGAGCCTCCATACCTCGACGAGGAGCCGCTCAAGGCTCTGTACCTCATCGCGACCAACGGCACGCCCACGCTGAAGAAGCCCGACGCGCTCTCGCGGGAGCTCAAGGGCTTCCTGAGCGTGTGTCTGTGCGTGGACGTCAAGAGCCGAGCGACGGCCGACGAGCTGCTCGAGGTATGTCCCGGTCGTCCTTGTCATCCTGGCTACAATACTGACATCGTCGTTTCAGCACGAGTTCCTCAAGAAGGCGTGCGCACTCTCCGGGCTCGCACCCTTGCTCCGCTTCCGGAACAAGCAGGCGTCATGAGCTTCTGTTCCTTCACGCTGACACTGGTTGGTATTCTTTGGTGGTTGCCATCCTTCTTCTGGGCCGGACGGACATATTGTGCTACGTTTGGCGTGTGTTCCTCCCTCGCCCTCCGCATATTCCCCACCACCTATCCTTCTCATGCACTTCTCTTCATGATACGATCTATCTATCTCCGCGTTTAGTTTTCGGCCCTCTCCCTCGATGTGTCTGCGTATAATAGTACCACCGTCTTATCCTCGTCAACTCTTCTTCTGTCGTGCTTGTTATCTCTTTTCCTCCCTCATTTTCTGTTCTTCTCGCTCTGGTCGGAAGACCCTAGTATTGTACACTACGACGAGGAGGACGGCTAGAGTGCATATGTCGAGGCGTGCGGGGCCTATGTACATGTGGTACGCATGCATGCATACGGAAATCTCGTGGTGTGTACGCTTTCTGGAATGCAATTGCGGTCTTCTAAACATAAGTAGCGGGGTACATACGGAACACGCATACATTGACAACCAGTGAGGAAACCGTCTACATGGGCAGCATAGGTAATGCGCAAGGGTCCGACAGCTAAACACGGATAAGATGGATATAATCAGTACGTAGGGGTAGTACCAGTGAGTTAAGTTAGTCCGAATGATTACAGCGGGGTGAGAGTACATGGTGAGACGACAGATAGCGACGACCGAACAGCAGAGACGACACCAATAAGTACATACACCATAGCGACCCTACAGGATACAGACTAGCATGCATACAGGCGAGATCCGGGGCGAGTCCGAGAGCGGGAGGCTTGCCCGATCAGAACTTGCCCATGGCGAGGATGCGGTAGAGCGAGTTCGCCTCCTCGAAGCGCGAGTTGCGCAGAGTGAAGTGCGCCATCTCGGCCGAGTCCGCGTCGGACGCGGGGTCGACGATCGACAGCTTGATGAGTGAGCTATAAAAACGACAGAGCTGCAGGCCGCGCAAAGGACCGAGGACGGTGAGCGAGAGGTGGTGACGCGAATGCACAACATGAGAAGGCACGTACATTCTGCACGCCTTTCGCGAAGCGGTCGTCGCTGATATTGCCCTCCCGTTCGTCCTGCTCCGCGCGGTCGAGCCACATGATGCACTCGTGGATGAACCAGCCGAGCATTTCAGTGCGCACGAGGTCCGCAATCGTTGTCTTGCCTCCAGTGGTGATGTCGGTGACAGAGGTAGAATCGCGGAGTAGGCGTCCAATAAGATCGAACGAGGGCAGAGTGGGCGGGAGATGCTTAAGTACGTCCAGATAAGGTTCTGGCCCAGTCTCACTGTTGCTCGTGAGCAACGATGTGACGAGCGGGTGGCCGAGCGCAGGGTTAGTAGCGAGGATGGACGACAGGTCGAGGGAGGTGATCACGGAAGGCGATGTGAGCTTCGGTAACATGGGAAGCAAGGCCTGGCACCAAGGAACTTAGAGACCGATGACAGGAGTGACTGGTTGGAAGCTCACCCGTTGCTCCGCGAGAGACAGGACGCGCTCACGCGCCGCAAGCAGGAGTGTCGCTGCTCGTGAATAACTCTCGCTTTCCTCGTCACGGTCATTGCGCCCTTCCGCAGACCAACCCGCTTCCGTGCCATTCCTAGGAGCATTGTCAAGGGTCCTCTGGACTGATCCCTCTTCATCCGGGGTCAGATTCGCGGCTCTGAGCTTGGGCGGCAGAGGCGATCGCGCCAGCGTATTCGGTGAGAACGGTCCGATCTGTGGTAGGTGAGCTAGGCATCCATAGCGATGATGACTGAAGAGGACTCGCATCACTGCCGTCACCCTTCAAGATCTTCCACAGCACCCAGACCAGCTGCTCATTGTCGCTGATCCCGCCTGCATTCGCCACCCTGACGGCCGCCTCGCGCTCCCTGACAAAAGTCGCATATAGCACAGACTTGAACGGATTGATGGCAATCGGATGCGGCGCGTATAGCGAGTACAATATATAAGACACAAGTATGCGCTGGGTGATCTTTGGGGGACGCGCGCGGTCAGATCAAGTCCGCTATCCCCAGATACTGCACGACTCACGTCCACAGATGAGTCCAACATAGGCATCAGCACATCCAGCGCGACCTGGAATCGCGAGAGCGGCGGTACGATCTGCATGAATGCATGCGCGGCGGTCGAGCATGGCGTAGAGAACGCTCCGGCGAGCAGGTGGTTGACGTTCGTGCGGGTCGCGTCGCCCATCGGAGCGGTCGGCTTGACCGCCAAAGGAGCCTGGTAGTACGAAGCAGTCTGCATCATGTTTGCAGCATGTATACCGTGACGAAGGTCGTCGTCGTCGTTCAAGACAGTGAGCGTGAAGTACTTGGTAGAAGGCAAGGTCGATAAACGCCCGGCAATACAGCGCTCCGGATGGACGAGCTCGTCTTTCGCCCTTTCCGTCCACTGACTTCAGCATCTCCGAGTCTTTCCACAACCAACTCGCTGACATCTATGTTGTACATGTTTACGGTATGCGAATAAACGAGTTGAGTGGTGCAAATTCATGATGAGAGCAGTCGATGCAGCCGACCGACGAAGGGAAATCCGAAGAGGCTTGGTAAGTCCGCGCTCGGTTACGCGGCCGTGGACGTGGACGCTCTGCAGAGAGAGGACAGCAAGTACCTCTGGAAGATGAAGAGAAAGCTGAGTTAGACGGGCCTGGGATCCAGGAGCGGAACTAGGATGCTGGGATCCAACGCGGATCGATATGTCGACGCAAAGCGAGAACGAGATCCTGCAGGTGAGTCGCAGTTGGGGCTATTGGTCTGTTTCATTCTTCATTGAAAGTAGCATGTGCCAGGTGAAGGTGGTCAAGCGGGAGGTGGATGTTTCTGCTCTGCTGGAGTGGCAGCCCTTGTACGCTCCAGGACTGTCGGTTGTGTCACCCGCCCCAGGCGAACACACCGATGTCGACCAATCCCTGAGACGCTTGTGAGCAAACCGCAGTCAAGTAAGGACGTATGCAACACCTTGAAAGGGAACGCAGGTCAGAGGATGTGCCGAGAGAAGGCTGCGGCTGAACCTAGTACGAGGTGAGTGCTGCGCCAATAAGCGTCCTTTAGCCCTTGCAATCGCGATATCCTGCTAGGGCACTGGGCTCACATTCTCTCCACAGGCCTGCAGATTGCAAAGTCACAGGGGCACGGTATCGCTCGGGCAGGAGCGACCCACCTTCGGCGCGCTCAGCAGCGAGGACCAAGGAATGAAAATCCAATAATCATCTCTATCCTTGCACATTGCTGTCTCCTGTACCTGACGACCTTCCCAGGCTCACCGAAATCACCCTCCCTCTCCTAACTGTACCCACGGGAGGCCTCCCAGCAATGTAGTGCGCTGCTGTGACTCCGTGAGTAGCGTCGTTCCTTCACATACGGCACCGACCCTCTCGCAAATACTGAAGCCAGAAACGTATCGCGTTGCTTGTTGGAGGCAGGCTTTGTGCTCATCGGAGGCCGTTTGTCGGCATATTTGTCTTAACCCAAGCTGATGGGAAGACTCGACGGGAAGACTCTTGCGTCTCGCTCTTCCAGCTGACCGGGGGCGGCGCACAGCTCCGTTTTGAAGTGCATGACGAGTTCCTTCCCGGATGGCTGCGCAGATCTATTCATAAACCTAGTCAGGGGAATGCTCAGACCAGAGGAGTAGTGGGTGAAGATGCCGCACATGCCGGTACATATGGACTTGCAGCGTCAATACCAGGCAACCTGTACATGGTGAGGTGCAAATTCGCTGCATGATGGCAAGCAAGCTGACGGGACCACGTCGACGCGCAGTGAGTAGCGTACTACATGTTACCTCGAGAGTGCGCGATGAAGGCAATGGTAGAGGTCCTTCGTACAGCGTAGACTCTCCTCACGCAACTGCTATCGCTCCTTTTCGAGCATTGGCGAGAATGATGAAGTGACATCTATCGGTCTCGTGCCGGGGATGCAAGGCTATCGAGGGAAGTCAAGTCTCATCTCAGCATACGAGTTGACATTATCCTAGGACGGTGTAGAACGGAGACACAGCTCCTCGACTAGGGCTCATTCTGACACAGTTCGTGGCGTCCGTATTGTCCTTCCGGCGGCGTAGGCACAGAGGGCGGAGGTACGTACTGGCGTCCATGTCCAAGGGCGGCCCCGCAAGACGTACGGTATAAAGACAGCGTTGTCTGGGAGGGACACGGCCCACTCAAACATTCGTCGGCGATCTCGTCTACCACCAGCGACTTACCAGTTATCACCCCGCACACGCACACGCACTCTCAAACACACCATCTACCCTTGACCATGGACACATTCACCATCACACCCGCTGTCCCAGTCGACGCTCCCGTTGAGACGCCCGACGGTGTCTTCGTTGACAGTGAGCGAAGCGGGAATACCAATGTTACTAGCAGCTGCGTCATCGCTTGGTAGGCCTATCCGAAACCATGTGCACATCAGCATTCTAACCATGGGTCCCCAGATGACGAGGTTGCTACGCCGGGGCTTCCTGATACGTCGGCGCGTCGGAATCTCGTCGCTCGTCCTGAGCGAGCCACTTTGCGATTAATTCTTATGCACTTCGTTCCTATGTACTTACTATCCTTTGGACCATCTTCGCCGTGATTGGTACTTCGTACTGGCGACATGCCTCCGTGACAATTAATGTATAGCTGCTCTGCAGGATCATGCGAGCCCAAATAAGCGGCATGCTCGCAACCTTGGTGGGCACAAGTCAGGCGCAAGCGGAGACTCGTTGCTCATAAGAGTCCAGGTATATCGCGCGCTGGCGCGGCATGTACTACACAATGGTACAAATGCGGGGCATACGCATAAGTTATAGGAGACAAATCGGTCGTGCAATAATAATCGACATGATGTCCACCCAGGGAGGGAGCGAGAACAGCGAGTTGGCGAGTGGTGGCCTCAAATGCGACTCCTCTTGCTCGTACTGGGCGCAGACTGAGGATCGTCGAGCTGACGCTTCAGCGAGCTGGTGGGAAGCTTCTTGGCGCGCCCGTCCGCCTTTCACATCCTTCAATTGCAGATCCTCGCCCCTTATCGTTCGACGGCCATTCATCCCCCTTCATGAACTCGCGGAACATCTCGAATTCCAGACGCTTCGAGACTGGACACTCAACGTTGGATGCCTACACGCCAGCTGTGGAGGTTGCGCTCCTTGTTCACCTTGAGTCACCGGTGCACTGTGGCAGCAAAATCGCACTTGTGGGGGGAATCAGATCTGTGATTAGGCGACGATCGGAGTACAGGACTAGCAGTCTGCCCACTGCCACTGCGGGTCATGATCGACCACTTCGTCATCCACGAAGTCGATAATCGTAAGGCGCGACCCATCGTAGACGATGTTGCGTGGGCTGACGTCCGTCGGCTTGATGCCAACGGCCCTGAGACAATCCACGGTATTTTTGACGAGGGACCTGTGACAGAATGAGTAAACACATGCGCCAGGATCGCTAGTCGGCCAGGACATACCACATGTCCTCCTTTTGCAGCTGGGCAAGCGAAAGCCCGTTGTCGGATGTCACCATGATATCTTGACCGTCGACCTTGAACAGACCGTAATAGTTGGGTACCGGGAGACGAGAGGCCACATCTGGGTCACGGGGTAGTGCGAGAGTAAGTCTGTTCCATTCTTTCAAGCGCGCGTCCTGGTGCTTGGAGTTGGGGACCTTTATGATGACGGGTAGGCCGCAGTAGACGCCTCGGTACGCAACGGAGGTGAGTCCTTCGCCCGCACAGGTGGAGACATGAAGATTGATCACGTCGGAGATTATGGCGGTTAATATCCATTGGATGCATATGAAGAGGAAGTCGGGTTCTAACTGGGAACCGTCCGCTCTATGGATGACGATTTCAGATGAGCGCGCCAGCTTGAACATGGCCCATCTACGCCGCATGCGCGCGAAGCTTGCTGGGCGACGTACTGCGCGTACATCAGTGTCATTGCGCGATGACCTGAGACGGTCTAGGACGATTTGCATTCGTTGACCAGGATGGCCATCAGAAACAGGCGAAACGCTGCATCCGAGGTCTGACAGGTGTTTCTGAGGGAAAATATGTCAGTAAATCAAGCAACGACGTTGTAAAATAGATGAAAGGCGTACTGCGATGGCAGTCATATAAAACTTCAAGAGGTGTGTATATGTCTCGGCGCTCTGCGGCTGGGCACTGGCATCGTGCATCGACAACGTGTTCCCCTTGCGAAAATACGGACCCTCGACGCTCAGTTCCCTTTTACCCCCAGCAATGCACAATTGGAACAGATAGAAGATATTCGGGCTCGCGAGGGACCCAAATTCGACTTTGTTCTTGTCCATTTGATTGTACACCTGCACGATAATAATCAGTAAACGAGCACGTTGCACCAGTCAGAGATCATGCACGCGAACCTGCGTAAGCATTCTCTCGCCATCGTTGAGCATCGCTTGCGTCGAAAGGAATTTGAATTTTCCTCGCGAGATGCATGTTTCGATTTCGCCCAGGTGCGGGAGGAGCGCTGCGTCGGACTTTATCTCTGCAGTGACAACTTTGTGCACCACGGACCGCATGGTCTTCGCGTCCGAGGGTGTTCGACGAGCCGGGGCACATAGGGCAATGTCAGTTATCGTGAGCCCATATCCTATGACGGAGTTCTGGGTCTCGACGACGAGAGACCCCGGCAAATCAGTGCGTTGCCTGTAGTAGTGTTGGAGAACACTGAACACATGGTCAAGCCACTTCTCCGCCCCAGCTTCCCCTTGCACAACCCAGCTGATCGAGTTAGCGAGGTAAAAGTGCCGCTCCGGTACTGTTTCCAGCCATAACTCTAGTATTGATGCAGCCCTCTCATCAAGAATGGGACGCTGATAGCGAGTGGCCAGTCAGCGGAAGCTGTGTGCATATGTGAGGGAAAGAACCGACCACAGCCTGTTTTTTGATCCGTACTGGGCCAGCCAGGAGATGGAGCTCCGCCTGAGAGAGAGCTTTGGTACTCGTGCTCTGGGAGACGTTCACGACCTCTCCAGGCCAACCACTTATACCGACATTTTCGACGGCGGTCCCGATGGTATCTCGGGGACCGGCAAGGAAGGGCCATGGGACCGCCATCTCGCGATCGTGGGGGCACGTCAGGAATCTCTCCGTGTCTGCCATGGCGTCTACTTCGTGAGGTTGGTTATATCAGACGGTTTCGAAAGGGTGCATCAACGAGCAACGGCCAAGACTCACTTCCTTTTATCTCTGGAAGCTGGAGGAGACTCAGAGAGCGAGCGATAGAACCAAGAACCAGAGTATCTAGAGCGATGAGTAGCAGCCGTCGCCAGCCGATAGAGTTGAGTCCCAGCTGAGGGGTAAGTAATACTGGTTCGAACTTCGAAGTCGTGGAAGTCAGTGCCACACCTGAGACCGTCCTAGGCCACGTCACACCATTCATCAGACTCAGAGATACTTCGTCCGAACACCGGCACCGGCGGGGGAATGTACTAGTAGTAGTAGTAGTAGTAGTAGTACTGGCAATGGGCATTGTCAGAATTAGGCGCGCTCCTAGTAGAAACACACGACTTACGTAATGCTAGTACTCAGAAACTGCCGTACTTACTCAAACTTACGTATACCAGCTTATACTTACCCTCTTCACTCACTGAGTTCCGCGTCTTGTTGCTTCTGTACATATCCCCACCATTTGAATCAACCACCTGAACAACGTATGGCGGAAGTAGCCGACACAGCGAGTCAGCCGGCCAGGGGAAGAGGGCGGGGAAGAGGCAAGTCGCGCGGTGGACTTGGCAAGTATCTTCGCGCTCGGGGACGCGGCCGCGGCCGTGGACGACCTGCGGAATGGGGACAACGACTGCCATTAGAAGGCGAAGAGGAGGCAGAGATGGACGAGGAAGAGAAACGGGAGTTTGAGCAGAGGTATTCACGGAGGCAACTGGGATCCAATGTGGATCGCTATGTCGAGCCCGAGCCTGAGCTGGATTCTGAAGGTACGCTTGGGTTACACTTGAACCAGCCACATATTGAAGAGCCTCTCACAGGCGAAGAGGTCGTCGAGCCGGAGGTAGATATCTCTTCTCTGCTGGAGCGGCAACGACTGTCTCCTGGACCATCTGTTGTGTCTCCCGCGTCAGATGAAGACGACGATGTCGATAAATCGCTGGCACACATTGGCGGCGAAGGAAGGGTCCTCGCGCAGTCGAAGAAAGGCCGGGTGCAACAGATTGAGTGGGATGCAGAGTTGGAGGAACTGAGTCGAGAGAAGGCTGCGGCCGAAGCCACCAGAGGTGAGTACTGAGTGCTCGCCAAGTCTCATTGCTTTCACTGGTCCGTTGACCATCGACTTGCCCTCTCATACTGATATGACATCCGGGTTTTAGATCTGAAGGCTCGTTTTCGTGCGCAGACTGCGAGACAGCGAGGACGGGGTACTGTACGGGGAGGGTCCCACTCAGGCCGTGGGGCGAAACACTTGGGTACGTGCAAGAGATGGCACGTCGTCGTCTCATCCTTACATATCTGTTTCAGCAGGATCATACGCAGAAGCACCGCCGCTTCCTACTGACGCGCCCAAACCGGAGAAGAACGAGAAGGAGGACATGCAAGATTATCTCGACGACCTGTTAGGATGACGAGAGTGAATGCGTCGAGCATCGAGCTTCCATCATGTAACGTGTAGGTGATGTGTTCCTACTGATAGGCTTCCATGAGTGACGTGATGCATTGGGTAGCATCTGAACTAACATTCTGCTCTCACCGTGACGCTTGGGGCCTGGCCATCAGTTTACATTTCGCCATGCTGATCAGGTCAGTCTAGACGTGTCCGTCGTCCAGCAGGAAAAGGAAGCGAGTCATCGGGCCCTCGACACTCTAGGCTTCGCGGACAATGCCGACCGAGCCTCATGCCGCATGCACTCCAGTCTCACGTGGAAGATGCATACTCGATGCCAGTGCTCCCCTTCCTTCTCCGCAAATACCACCTCCTTCGTAGCAAGCCTCTGCCACAGCTCAGTCTGATACTCGAACCGCACCTCGCACGATGCAAAGCGACGACCATACGGTGACGGCAGGTGCGTCCCGTTGCCGTCTATGCGATGTTTCTTTGTTAACGCAAAGAACAGCCACGCCCGGCCGCAAGTACGCATCGGTGTCTCACGAAGATCAGCCATCCCGCGACCTTCTAAGGTGAGCTATATACCTATCCCCGTATGTTTGCTACTGGCTCAAGCGACCGGTCTAGCTTGGTTGGCACCTATAGTTCGGTGAAGCTGCCCGACGATGTCTTCCTGGTTATCATGGAGTTACAGAGCGACTTTGGCGACACATGCGGTCTCTCTTCGTTGTCCCGGACTTGTCGAGATCTCCGAGACATCGCCACGCGGTTTCTGCTAAGGCCCGGTGTCACGCTGCGGGAGAACAAAGACGTTGTATCCTTTCAAGTCTTCATGTCCATACGGACGGATCGTCGGTTCTCCTATTTCCAAGGCCTCTCCGTCAAGACCGGCCCCCTCTCTCCAGACGCTACAGAGGCCCTCCTTCATCTTCTTACGCAGGTCACCGATCTGAGTCGACTCGCCATACACGACGCCGAAGGAGTTCTAGGCTCTGATCCACGGCTCCCAGGCGCGTTCGCAGCCCTCACATGTCTCAAGCACCTCGAGTTCTCCGCGACGGAGGACCCGGATGACGAAGGATGTGTGGAGATGCTGATGGGTCTCAAGTCGCAGCTGGTGACCGCACACCTTGACCTTCCGTCTGCAATGCGGAGCACTCGCCAGTTTGGACATCGCAGGTGCCAGCTGGTCAACCCGATCCGCCTTCTCGAACACTCAACCGGCACTCTCACCGAACTATCCGGTACGAACTTCGAGGCATGGACGTTGCGTAGCGACGCGATATACCCGCACGTCAAGCGTCTCCAGTTCAAGTTCGGGATGTTCCTGGAGATTTCGCGTTACATCCTCTCCTTTCCGAATCTGTCTTCTCTCGAGTTCGCATGTGGCATGAGTTTCGGTCCTGGCACCATCGAAGTAATGGCCGGAACGAACGAGAAGAGTCAAAATGAGGTCGGGTGCTGGGAATCGCTGGACGAGCTGGCGGCCACGTTGACAGACCTTCAAGCCATTCCAGTTCGCTGCCGTGCTACCACGCTGTTCGTGTATGCTTCCGAGAGACACGGAACGACGCGAATCAGCCTCCTTGCGGATATTGTCGCGCGCTACCGACCCGCGAATCTGCGGCTTGAAGTGGACTCGCAGTCATTCCGCATGCGGACCCTCGCCTCTGCGTTGCGTCGTTCAGAGGCTGCGTCGTTCGTCAAGACTCTGGAAGTCCACGCCGTGATGAGGGGGAAGGATCGCAGCGTCCACATGGACCCGGATGAGTTCTTCGTGCGTGATTTGCTCGTAATCACTTATTCTTTTCTACCCGAGTCTGACGCACCGGTCAGGGTCTGGTTCTCAACACAGTAGCGGAGCTGCCTCTGACGTCCTTCAAGATTCATCTCGACCATGAGCAGAGAGACCCGGCCACTGGGCGCGCCGCCACCCCTTCCGGGGAGTGCGATCTCGAGACGAAGTTCGGCAGCTGGGATCCTGCAGAATACATCGCACGCACACGGGAGTCTTGTCCAGCACTAAGAGAGCTAGCGGTCGAGAGATCTTGCTCATGCGCTTCATCGAGGATGTTGCTTGCGAAGCAGTTCGAATGAGACTCGTGCTCTCAGGGCTTAGTATGAGGTGCGTCAAGCATCTCCTCTCTGTTGCGGCATATGCTGATCTTGGTGAATAGTGAGGAGAGCAAGTTTTGAACAAGTTTTGAACGCGTGGAGCATTTCATGGCGGAAACTTGAAGTGCTCGATGTACGACATCCATTGTTATAAGGTATCGGCGGTAACGACATGAGCTTCATGTCGGCTTGTTATGCTCGACAATCATTGTCTAGAAATATACCTTAACATGTACGGCACTTCCTCTTGAGCGAAGTCGGGTCTTGTCCCTGTTCATTGGTCTTTGTTCCTTCATTACGGGCAGGATTATTCCGTTCCAGGACAAAGGGCCGTGAGAGACGCCCACCTGTATCATGTGCGACGAGGAAGTTTCACTCCCCTCGTTCCCTTCATCCACCTTTGCGAGAGTTTCGCCCGTCGTACGAATTTGTAAGTCCGTGGTCAATTTATCCCGGCACGGGTTCGAATACTGATATACGGAACTAGTATCACTCCAAACCCACAATGTCTCAAACCGTGGCACTCCCGAGTGCTGGCCACAAAGCCATGATGTGCTACGACGTTCTATGCAGCACATTCGAGACGCTACGGGTGGGATCGGCGGAGGAAGACTCGGAGGCCTCGCGGTGCAGAGCTGCCCTGGGGAATTGCGCAGTCGTATGTCGGGTGGTCTCAACCCGCGCTGCAATATCTTTGGAAGACGTTGCCGTCACTTGTACCAATCTTCCACTTGTTCGCCCCCGACGACGTCCCTTGCCCTCATTTGTGGGACATCATCTCCGAATTCTATGCAGAGAGGGTACGTAAACACTCTCTCTACCAGCGCGACTGCTGATAAGTACACTTTCTCGAGCAGGTCATAACAACACAGCTATACACAGACTCAGGCTATTGGGACAGGTCCGCGTTCTACTAGAGGTTCATTGACGCCGTCACTTGGAAAGGGCATCATGCCCAGGCCTACACGTTCCTTAAGCTCCTTAGCTTCATCCTCGCGTGCAGTCCCAAAGGAGCTTTCCTCCCGCGCTTGAAGACCCTCGCCTGGACTCCGACCGAGATGCGCGATGCGTCTTTCATCGTTCTCACCGGCTCACCATTACGCGAGTTGGACCTCCGCTACCCACTACCCGTCCTTGGGCGAAGTGCGCCTTGGGAGGACGAAACTCGTCTGCAATCCATGCTGGAACGCCTACGAACCTCTTCGCCGCTCCTCGAGTCTCTCCGAGTCAACAGTTCGCTGTCATCGGTCGGACTATACTCATGTCGCACCATCGCATCTTTCACGCACCTTCGAGAGGTCGACTTGGCTTTCAGCATCGACACTTCCTCGTTCATCGCGCTCGCCTCCACACCTCACATCACGTCGATCACACCGGCAGCGGCCTCGACACACATATCATCACATGCTCTGAGCTGCGCACCCTCGGTGTCAGTGGCGATTGCGCCTGCCTCACGGAGCTGCTGGGTATCTTGCGGACGCCGTCTCTCCAGATGGCATATCCTGCGATTAACGAGTATTCAGTCTCGTCGCGCCCCGTAGCACCCGACTACGCCGTGTGTATGGCGGCCTTCGCCACCGCCGCTTCTCCGAGCAGCTTGGAATGGCTGACCATCTCGGTCGGGAAGAGCACTGCCCCGAGCTTTCGAAAATGTGCGCGCAGGAGCGTTCTCGTAGATCTGCTTGGTCCCCTCCTTATATTCACTGCGCTGAGGCATTTCGAGCTCGCATCCATGGTCCTTTATCCTCTTCCAATTGACGTAGGCCGCCCCTACTGGACCAGCTACACGGACAGGTTGCCAGCCTCCCTGTTCTTCGACACGGTGAAGTTCGCCGCTTCAAATTCAGATTTCGAGGTCATGACAAAAGCATGGACACAACTCGAGTATTTTTCACTCGAGTCCCTCGAGTGGTATTCAAAGGACCCATGTTCGCACGAAATCCCGACGGCTGCGGCCTTGCATCACTTCCAGCGTCATTGCCCCAACCTGCGCGAGCTTTGCCTGCCATATCTCGATATCTTGCATGACGATCCTACTCAACTCCCCGCACCCACGACCATGGACGAAATGCACCCTCTTATCTACCTGCGAGTGGACGACTGTCAGTGGAAGGGAGGAAGGGTCGAGCTTTGCTACAAGGAACACCAGAGGGACTATGCGACGTATCTGTTGCGGTTGTTCCCGAACTTGGATAGGCCGGAGTGCTGTCGCTATGTTGCAGGGAAAGGGAAGCGATGGGGGGACGCGGGATGGGGCAGGGTATTCAAATGGCTCTGCGACAAAAAGTCGCTCGACAAGGTCTACCGCGAACAGAGGCGCGCGGAGAGACCTCGTCCGCGCGATGTAGGTCTATGGGATGGCGCCAGGATATGTCGGCCCCCGTGGTCTTGGCGGTCTGTGGCGTAACGCAAGAACGATATGATACATTGGTCGATGAAGCCTTCTGTACAAGAATACAGTCATCTCATAGCTGACGGGTCTTCGCAAAGGTCCACATTGAGCAACTCAAGCTCTCTAAGCTTGAAAGCAGATACTTGAATGAAGATACGTTCCATCTCAGGGAACATCTGCTTTACCTCGCCGATGAACCGCGATCCATCCCAGTGGCTAAGGGCTCTTTCCAATGAGCACAGCTCACCCTGAGAAGTCCCCGCCCGTGCTCCGTGTCGCGTAGTATGGTGGTGCAGTTGACACCGCACATCGAGCTGCAGATAGATGGCCCGCAGCCGGGCTAGGGCCTGCACGCATGTGATGAGTCGCGTCTGTCCGAACGTGAGTTCGAATACTGTAAGGCACGAACTTCAATTATGTATGCACTCACGAAGAATTCGTCCCATACTGGATCATCCCCAACGAGCTCGACCTCTATGTCGAGATCGAGGACCTCGACGAGCTGAGCGGCACTGCTCTGCTGGAAGCCTCCAAGGAAGCTTCTACCAGCCTTGAAGACCTGCGATGACACGCGCATCTCGAGATGGGTGGGGCGTGTATCGGCCAAGACATCCGGTAAGAGCGCTATTGTCCAGTCATTCCACAGGAACGAAGCGTCGATGAAAAGCGTCTTGACTCGGGTGTCCAGGGCCAGGACGTAGAGGTACTCGAGCCGACCTGACACATAGTCCAGGTGGGTCCATCGCTCTCCTGCTTCCTCCAGACCGTGCAAATTCACTTCGCGAAGGGCGAAGAGCTCCGAAGAAAGTCCAACGTCGTCGATCGCAGTCGTGGGTCCCCGGACAACAAGGCGGGAGAGGTTTGGAAAGGCCGCGACATACGGAAGGACGTGGGGTTCTTGGAGACGAACCGTGAGCTCTCGCATGCGTGGATACACGACGGATGATGCATGGGGCGAGAAGTAATCGCATTCGAGGGATTTGAGGGTCGATGCTGAGTGGGAGAGTAAGAGGATGACTTCGTCGATATGAGAGCCGTCGGGTGGAAGATCACCGTGTCTAGAGAGTCGGAGGGCCACCGAAGTCAGCTTCGCATGCATGAACTTGATCACATGCTCGGAGAACGTCGTGTTGCTCAAGGGACCTAGACGATGTCCGACTCCGATGATCATCTCGAGGCTCTCGAGGCAAGTGAGGGATGCAATCGCGTCCGCAAGGAGGAGGTTTGACGCTAGGATAGCTCCGGTATTGAGCAGCGCCAAGTGTCGGAGATGGGATATCCGCTGTAAGACTTGGACGAGTGCACCTCCGGCGACATCCGAGAAACGATCCATGTGACACTCGATGCAGAGGGAGCGTCTGAGGAACGGGAAGCGTTCTTTAGGGCGAGCGAGCATGAAGCATGCGAAAGATAGGATCTTTCGGTTGTCCGAAAGTGTGACCTCCTTGTCCAGAAGGTACTTCACGCCGCCGCTACGAAGTGCGTGGCAAGTGCGCATCATGGAGAGCAGATCTTCGCGGTAGCCTTCGAGCGCTTGGAGCTCCATCACCGTGAACATAATGTCAAGGTCGAGCGTGAGCATGACTTCATAATAGGGGAATGAAAGACGTCAATCATAGCCAAGATGGAGACCCAGGTGTCTGACCTTGTTGCCGTGATTATTGAATGCGGCCTTGGATGGTCTTGGTATCAACTGATTGACAGAGATTAGCAGGAACCGGCTGTTGGACGCGAAACTGGCTCGCCTTGCTAGCGAAGTTCAAAGTCAGAGGAGGGCGATATAGGACGACCACATGTTGGGTTGCTTTAAACCTCTCCATACTGTCAGATCAATCCGCATACGATGAGCAATGGTGTTTTTCATGTGGCAGTGGTACAGGGTGCCGTATTCCCTGCTTGTGGCGTCGGCGCAAACCCAGAATACTGCTTTGACCGTCCTTCGAAGTTAGCTTACGATGCAAAGCTGTACGAATAACTATCAAACTTTCCTGTTCGATCAAATATGATGTTTGGCCGACGAGCGTCCGTTCCTCCATAGAACACCTGAACGACCGTACTGCAGAGCGACCGATGGCATGGTTGAAGAGCATGTACTCTACTGCGACAAGGAAATTGTCAACTCCACCTAAGAACAGAGAACTTGTTCGTGCGGTGGGTGTCCAGGAGATTGCGGAGTATGAGAGGACCTCGCGTCGCAAAGCATGGAACAAGTCCACTCGAATGGTGGCACCATAGTTAGTATGCGATAACACAACTTGAACGCAGTTGACTCCGCCCATGTTACTGAAGCAGCAAGGAAGCTGTCCTGGGGCGCAAGGAAGCTGTTATGATCAATCGAAGACCGCCGACAGCACAAGAGGGACGTACAATGCTAACTGAGCGGCGCAGCCCTACTGATGATACTGATGATCGACGCAGTCGGCGGGGTGCGCTCTGCCCTTCAAGATTATAGACAGAGTGCTGTCCAGCCCTAAGATTGGTCGGCGCTCGACCACGCATGGACACCTCAGTGCTGGGAACCCAATTTTCCTCACTATGTTTGAAAACATATACGGCATGAAACCGGGAACCAAGAAAGGTCAGGAAGGCCTGTGACTCACCGTAGACTCGCAATACCGCTAGCGCTGGGAAGGAGTCTCGCGCCGGACTGCGCAACGCAGTGCTTTCAACCCATGAACCGACACGGCCCCCTATGACGACGAGAATCTGCAACACGTAAACTTTAGCAAACGGATCTCTCGGGGACGAGAGGTGGCGCACCTACCAGTGCGCACCGCTCAAGCGATGACATGATGTACAGAATGGCCGTGCTGAGACGCATGCAGCTCCGCGGACCCGCTCGCCCTTTGGAACTCACGAACGCCGACAACGAGAGTCGCGACACCCGCTTGTTATCACTCCCCGGGCTCCACGTGCGCGGGAGTATGGCCATAGAACGAGAGGCCATTGACGTAAAAAAGCACACACACGCGAGCTCATGTCCAGACTTGTATTGTTTACGGTCAGCCACAGGTGCGGTACTGAGCCCGACCATGCTGCGCGCGCATGATAGCTCTCAAATGACGTTCAATATAATCCAGTCAGACCAGAGAACACAATTAGATGTGGACTTACGGGAACGAGCGCAAGTCTTCCTGCACACGTCTTATGCGCACAAGTATGAGGGGAGCCGGTCCACTGAGAGGCACCCGAGTCCACGAGCGATACTTATCCCAGTTAGTTCTTCTCGATGCAGCCACAGGTGGTTATTGTCAGGCACACTCGGCGCCATAGCCAGGAATCGGTCCCGACGCTGACGGCCTTGCGTGAATGATATCGTTTTCGAGCTAACAAGTCTGGCATCAGCCGTAACGTCATCCAGGGACGACAGTCCAGAATGAAGACATAAAACTCACCTACTCTATCACGGTGCTCGGGTATTCGGGTAGTGGACGAGACACGATGCACATCGTCTCCTCGGTGCGCTAACCGAGCCACCCGTGCGCCCACAAATCGCGCATATGAGGCGGGATCACGATCCCATCATGATGACATACCCTCCGCAAAACAAAAAGGACGGGGGGCAGGGCGAACACTACTCCTTCCTTTTCGGGGCTCCGAGGTCGCAGACATCCAGCGTCTACATCTTCTCGGCGCCTCGAGGCTTATTGTTTGGAAGGACATGTGCGTCGTCCGCAGGTGGGATCTCCGGAGCAACGAGACGGATCACTGCCGATGCAATGTCGTGTCAGTCTCCAGACGTTGGGTCGGTCAGGGTTAGAGTCGATGCAATTGTTTGGGTCGGGACGATAGGCCGGACGTCTGGCAACTCGGATGCCTGAGGAGGGGAGGCTATGGCTGGATATCCTCGAGGACCATTGATACTAAGGGTCGAGAGGTTGCGACGAAATCTGCAAATTTTCTGAATGGTAATAAAGCCTGTGGGAGAGGAAGTTCAGAACTTACGAGAACGGAAGGTGTCGAAGCGGATGCATGAGCGACGCCCCGACTTCTGGCAAGGTCTTGACAAAAAAGTTGTCGGGACCACGGACACGCCACTGGGCGTCATATATCGCGATGCGATCTTCAGCAGTTCGCGATGTACGAGATCTTTCCCGGTCCACAGACCCCGACTCACAATAACGGGGCCTCAGATGACTCTGGCCAGAGAAATCCTAGTGCAAATGGGCGCCCTGACTAACGCACGAGGTTGTATTAGCTAGACTCGCAACACGGAGTGAAGCCAGAAGCAAGAAGTCATAGCCGAGCAAGGAGGACTCGTTGAGGGACGAGCAGGGAGCGAGCTGCGTACAGCAGAGTGACCCATCTCTGAATATACACTGATCGCGTCGGGCCAGGACGACATCGGGGACTGCGGCAATAATCCGGTAATCAGCCTCGCGCCTGGGCAGGACTTGCCTTCCCAGAGGTCCGATTGCCAGGGAGAGCCATCTTATTGTGAGTGCGAGCATGTCGTTCCTGACGGCGAACGCCCGCCCCTGCCTGACGACGT
Source organism: Polyporus arcularius HHB13444 (assembly GCA_004369055.1). Lineage (NCBI taxonomy): Eukaryota > Fungi > Basidiomycota > Agaricomycetes > Polyporales > Polyporaceae > Polyporus > Polyporus arcularius. Next base: position 62,789 of record ML210990.1, on the reverse strand, counting down.
CGTGCACACGTCTCGGCGTGGATAAATACTCGGCGTCGCTCAGCCTTGGTGAGGCCCACAAGAGAACATCGCTCCTCGACTTCTCGTGCTCCTCAGCCAAGCCCAAGCCTTCGAGCTTGACAGCTCTGTGCTTTACGCTCCTCGCGCATCATCACCACTACTATCGCAATGGACGCGTTCTTCACCCTCGCCTCGCCTGTCCCCGTTGACGAGCCCTCCGTCGAGGAGATCCTCATCGACGCAGAGTCGACAGGCAGTTCCGGCAGCCACAGCAGTTGCGTCATCGCATAAAGAACCCACTCACCTGGTACGTCCATGCACTCATCTGCTCGTTCGCGAGTCCCTCCGGCTGACATGACGCCCGCGCAGAGAGGGCCCGTCTCATCATCTTCACGATTACGAGCATTCGCTCGACGACTTCTTTCACGGCATCACCGCAATCTTCGTTCGCGGCGCTTCGCCTGCATATCGTTATTGGTTTCACTTGCTGCAATAACTTATCACCTTGGCCACGGGATTCAGGAGGAGGGGGTAGGGGACCGGTAGAGGATGGGTTGGATTGACTTCGTTCTGCAGTTTGTCCTAGATGCATCTAGAGACACCACACGTTCCTTGCATTTGTACAACATGACGACTTACCGCATTTGACTCGTATTGTAGTAATGAACGTGATTTGACACATTGACATCACTCCAGGGTTGCGGTGTGGCTGGCGCGACGAGCGGGTTGGCCACGGATATCAGGTAAACGTGTTCCAGCATAACCGTATACATATGCCAGATACAAAGTATGTCAACTAAGGAGAAAATCTCTGGATCAACGAAGTACTCGCAACACCGTGAACGAACTTACAATCCCAGTGCCGCGCCGACTATGGTGCACAACATGGTGCGGAAATTCCCTCATTTATCCGCCTTCGACTGCAGCACCGTACAGCCAGTCCCGCACTGAGAGGATGTCCACCTACCTGACCATGTACTTCGGAATAAGTGAGGTGAAAGTCAAGTATGTAGGACGGAGACAGTACACTGTCAGGAAGCGCCGAGGCGCCCACATGTCTGTCCTGACCGGCCCTAATGTCGGTGGACCGGTCCGACCTCCGACCCTCTCGACTTGTCGTTAACCTCTGGTTAACCTCGACCCAACTTCCAAGCTTGCTGCCAACAATGATGGTCAACTATGCAAGCGTCATCGACACGCAGATGATCAATAAGTCTCTACTGCTATTGAGGGCGACGGTACTGAGGTACTTCAGACAGACTGCCAGTCGATTTCGTACGTATGATCCTGTTGCGTCCGCGGCCCTTTGTACTGATACGTCCCGTAGAATGAGGGGCAGTCGGATTATGCCAGTCGGACAAGTGCATCTCTTTTCAAGATTCCGTCGGCCACCGCAATCCGTCTTGTTTACACAGATAAATCTCTTGATTGGTCGATTACGCCCCTGTCCGCCCCCGGTACGCTGGATGACCAAGACGGAGAGCGTTCACGACCTCGAAGGGATACCTGAGGCCGAGACGTCGAAGGAGGGGACGTCCATGACGGATGAACAAGACCTCGCACCGACGTCACGTCCGATGTGAACCATCCGCTATTCGCCGCCGAATTGTTCTCGGCACCCCCTTTCTAGCCATGGTCCTTCTTCGAACGTACTGGCACGGAACTCACCCGCACCGGCCCAAGTACCGGCGCTTTGCGGCGATTGTCTGCCACATGGCTATTGAACTCAACCCGGAGCCTAAGCGTGCCTTGGTCCAGTCGTCGTGCTCTCCGAGTATAAATACGATGCGGGGTCGTGGACTCGCGGCAGCGAACTTGTCCTCCCCGATCGCTACGCCACTCGTCCTCGGTGCAGACACCACTCCCGCTCTGCAAGCCCCAGTCAGTGTCCGCACCAACGACACAGATAGACATGGACGCATTCACCATCTCCCCCGCCATCCCCGCCGAGGTCTCGTCCGATGATGTCGACATCACTTTCGTCGACCAGGACAGCATCGGCACCAACGGCTCACATAGCGGCTGCATCATCGCATAAATTGCATTCAACTGGTGCCTATCTGAACATATGGTACGTCCTCCACTGTTTACCGCCATACACGCATACAGCTGACGCTGCTCGGGGACCTTGACAGGGCACCTGCTCTGCCTCCGCGACAGAGCCACACACTTCGTTCCCTTCGTTCCGGGTTCCGTCCCGTATAACATTATCCTCTTCGTTTTCGCACAAGGACTTTTGGGTTGTTGCTTCTCGCTTCGCATGGTTATGTTCCGTCGGTGGTTGTGGGAGGGGGTGGTTCGTGCTTCCATCGTCTCGGGATGTGGCGCGTACTCTTATCCCCTCATGTAGACTCCTCCGAACGCATGTACAAATAATTCTCGTACTTGTTGCGTATCGACTTCGGTTGGTACAGTAGCATGTCTTCCCGTTTCTCATCGGATGTTGTTGAGCCTTTAGTACGCCTGTATTATCCGTATCCTTTCGCTGAACCGATATGAGATATTTCAGTCGCATAAGCCTAGGAGCGCGCTCAGTTCCTCCGTTGGAAACCCTTCCGAACGTATTTTCATGTACACGTCTTCTTTACGAAGTGGAAAAGCGGCGGGTGGTTCTCGTGCCGGAGCAGAGATCGTCAAGGAGCTGCTTTGGGGAAGATCGGCGTGATGTTGTTTACTGAACGACCTAAAAGACAGGATCTGCAGCTGGTGCAGACGAACGTTCGTCAGCAGTGACTATAAGTACCGTACTTACTTTTACTTACGGGAGAACGTCGGGCATAATTATGCTTCACGCTGCGACGCATGGCCAAAAGCGGGAGCGCTCGCCGCTACCCGCCACCACGCCCGGCGCTACACGTGACGTCACCGATGAGGGAGATCGTCGCGGTCTCCTCAAAAGCGCATATACTCAGGTTTTCCGACTTCCATCCCTTGCTCTTATCTCCTTCATTTACCTGTGCTCGTCGACGTCCACGATGAGCTCGCTCAGACACCACCGGGTCATCATCGCCTCCCTCTTCCTCCCCAACACCACCGTTCTCGGCGAGTCCGCACCCCCATCGCCCACGGAAGAGTCGGCACTGCACTCACTCGCGCCGACCCCCGCGTTTGCAACCCCAGGGACACCTGCGAGGGTATCTTTGATTTCGAGAGCCACCGGGCCCTTGAAGAGCATCGTCGAGGACTTGAGGGATAAGGTATGTTCTCAGTTGTGTATCGGAAGGAGGGACCATGCAGCTTGAGCATGCAGATCTCTGCGTTACTCATACGCTAACAATCCTACGCAGACCCGCGTTCCGACGCCATCAGGTACTCCCCGTGGCGAGGCCTCCAATCCGTTCGCAAAGCTCTCTATCCCTGGACCCGGGACCCCCTCAACGGGGCCGGACTCGCTCTTGGACGCTCTAACTAGCAAGCTCAACGCAACCAAGACACCAGGCAGTACGGGCCCTTCACCCCCGACCGGCGCCCGTGCGTACCAGACGACACACCATGGCAGCACTGGCGGGCAAGCGCGTGTCCAGCGTCGTGCTTCTCGCCCTTCCGCCAATCGCACCTCCAGATCCCTCTCATCCTCGCGGCAAGACCCTTCCACCGCACACAGCAACGTCAAGTGGCACTTCGAGAGCAACCCGCATGTGAGGACGCACCACTTGTGAGCTAAATTGTGCATCGTGCTGACAGTCGTCGCAGTGCAACGGTGGTCTCAAGAATGCCATCGAGAGCGTTGGTGACCGGCTGAGGCGCAAGCTCTGGGTTGGGACGCTCGGCACGAACACCGACGGCATCCGCGAGAGTCTTCGCCGCAACATCGAATGGCGTATGCGCGAAGACAGGGACAGCCTGCCTGTGTGGATCCCTGACTCAGACTTCCAGAGCTGCTACGACGAGTTCTGCCACCAGGTCCTCTGGCCCGCTCTGCACTACGCCGTTCCGGACGCGCCGAAGACGAAGTCGTTCTACGAGAGCGCAGCATACAGACAGTATGTCGCAGTAAACCAGCGCTTCGCTGACGCCATCGTCTCTACCTACAACGAGGGCGACATCATCTGGGTGAACGACTACCACCTCATGCTTCTCCCGGAGATGTTGCGGGAGCGTCTCCCCAACGCCGCCATCGGCTTCTTTATGCATGTCGCCTTCCCTTCCTCCGAGATCTTCCGGTGCCTCAGCGTGCGGGAGCAGCTCTTGAAGGGCGTGCTCGGCGCCGACCTGATCGGTTTCCAAACCGCGAACTACGCCCGGCACTTCCGTCAGACAGTGAGCCGTATTCTCGCCGCCGAGGCACTTCCGAAGGGCATCCAGCTCGACAACCGGTTTATCGACGTGGGCGTCTTCCCCATGGGCATTGATGTCACTAGCATCACTGCTAGGAAGTGAGTTCTGCGCTCCCCATCGCCCATGACCATACTTACCCGCCATGTAGGCAAGACACCGAAGTCACGGAGTGGGTCAAGTCGATCAAGCAGCGATATGCTGGCATGAAGATCATCGTCGGCCGCGATAAGCTGGACGTTATTCAAGGCGTGCGGAACAAGATCCAGGCGTTTGAGGCGTTCCTCGACAAGTACCCCGAGTACCAAGGGAAGGTGGTCCTCATCCAGGTTGCCTTGCAGACCACGGAGGAGAATGAGGCCCAAGGCGGTGTTGCCGACGTCGTCTCGCATCTCAACTCCCGTTTCTCCACCCTCACGTACCAACCCGTGGTCTTCTTGCACACGCAGGACCTGACGTTCAGCCAGTACCTTGCTCTTCTGACTGTCGCCGACGCCTTCATGGTCACCAGCTTACGCGAAGGCATGGCGCTTCGTGCGCACGAGTTCGTCGAGTGCCAGGAGCAGCGCCACCGGCCGCTCATCCTCAGCGAGTTTACCGGCTCGTACAGCTACAGTGGCTTTAGGTCGTGTATCCCCATCAACCCATGGGACAAGCGGATGACCGCGAAGGCTATCCATCAGGCGCTGACGATGAAGGACGACGAGGCCACCTCGCGCTGGGAAGACCTGCATAACCACGTCGTCACCCAGAGCGCGCAGGCGTTCGTGACCTCCTTCCTGGTGCGGTGCTTGCGCTCGAACATCGAGCATATGCAGAGCAACGATCCCGCTGATATCGCGACCCTCGATGTCCAACGCGTTATACCCCGATACCGTCATTCCCAGAAGCGTCTCCTGCTCATCGACTTCGAGGGCACCGTGTGGGAGCGCGATATTCAGACCATCGCGCGGAACGCGGGAGTGGGTCACGGAGGTCAACCTGACTTCGCGCCGCCAGAGGATGTGCTGCGCTTGTTGAGGAAACTCGCGGAGGATCCGAAGAATGAGGTTTGGTTGCTCAGCGGTCTGCCGACGAGCGGTGTTCTGGACGTCGTTGCGGAGAAGGTTCCGACCATCGGCATTGTGTGAGTACTGTTCATCGCGGCGCCCAACCCCTCGTGACTGACGTGATTATATCAGTGCCGAGAACGGCTGCTTCATCAAGACACGGTCGGACCGTGAAGGGAAGTCGCAGTGGATCAGCATGGTCGCGAATTTCAACCTCACTTGGAAGGCGGCCTGCATGGAGATCCTCCAATACGTGAGTGTGTCCGTAGTTCTCGGAGATCCGCCAGCTGATGTTGTCGACGCAGTTCACCGAGCGTACGCCTGGGTCGTTCATCGAGGAGCGCGAGGCCTCCGTGGTCTGGCGTTTCTGGACCGAGAAGGCTATAGACCAGCACGCGTCCGACTGGCAATGGGCGCACCGTCAGGCCGCGGAGGCGCAGAACCACATCTTCGACAGTCTCGGCGAGCGGTACGGCCTGCGCATCATCCCCGGGTCGACCTCGTTCCTCGTTCTCCCGAACAACATCTCTCGCTCGACAGCCGTCGGCGCGATCCTGCATCCTGGCGGCCCCGCGCGGAGCTCGCTGGCGCGGCACGCGGCGTGGATATCCCCTGACTCTGTCGAGTCGGAGAACGCGACGGACTTCGACTTTGTGCTCGCTGTGGGCAAGGACGAGAAGCTGATGCGCCGGCTGAACGAGCTGGACAACGCGGAGACGTGCTCGACGAGCGGGAAGGGCACGGACGCGAAGTGGAAGCTCGAGCAGGAGCAGGTCGTCCCGTCGTTGTGGCGCCTTGCAGAGGCCAAGTGAGGGCCTAGAGTGCGGGTGGGAGATGATGAATGCAAGGCGTGCACTTGATGTAAGTTCACATAGAGTGATGGCCTCCCGGCGGGTGGCTGGTAGTGCTGCTAGCTGTTGTATAAGAAGAACTGATTCCCTGTATCATGTAAAACATAGATGTATGCTTGCGAGCTTGGTATCGTACATCAATGGATCACTGCTCAGGCTTTGGCTTAACCGTGACCACATCTGCACAGTGCCGTCGGGGTCAGAGCGAGGTGGGTGATCAACATGTGTATAGTAAGTACAACAGAGTTCGATGTCGGCACTTCCATAACGTACACTTACACCACAGCAACGACAGACAACGACCTCTTCGATACAACAAGTACTACTCATAATGAAAGGTAGGGTGTGGAACAGACGTAGGAGATAAGTAAGATATCGGAAGGAAAAGGAAGCGAATGTCGAATGTTGCACAACCGCGGAAATGTGCTCGCGGAAGAAGACCCTGCCAAAGTGGTGCGCAGCGCAGCGTAAGCACATCGAGCCGTATGTATGGATGACGGGACTCGCAAGACTCGCCTGCATATCACAAAGTGGTTAGACCCTTTACGAAAGAGCGGCATGCTCAGGCGATGACGCAGCCGCTGTGCGAGCCGCTTGTGCCGGGGTCGTCGTTGTCGACGGGGATCGTCTCGACTGGCTCGTCGGCCACAATAGGGAGCACGGCGGCGACGGTGAACGCGTCCATGGCGAGGCACGGTAGATGGTTGGGCAGCGAACAAGTGTGTTTGTGTGCCGCGAGAGGAGCCGAGGAAGCTCGACTGGAAGATTGCGCGGAAGACGTGCAGAACGAATTTCGTTGGTTCTCGCATTTCGCCTGGGGTCTTTTATACGCAAGGCGACTTGTGCAAGTCTAAGTCAACCTTCCAGCAGACGTCAATGAACGTCGGACGGAGCTGGGAGCGGCGTTAGAGAGATTCACAAAGTTCAAAGATCCGTCTGCGCAAAGCATATATTCATAAGCTGCTACTCAAAATCTTGGACCATAGATCTTTAGACAAGACAGACAATAACGCACCTCTCTCTTAGGGCAGCGCTTCCCGGCGGCCTCGTCGCCGTATGGCGAGTTCTTCATGAGCTGACGTAGGCTGACGGGCAGGGGCATTCGAGGGGCCGTAGGAGCTTTGTCTCAGGTGGGTCGATCTTCGTCTTGTTCGTCAATGAAGCATCGCCTTCTGGGAGCTCAGGTCTGTAACCTGGCAGATCGACCGCGCCAGTGCCTTGAACGAGAGAGCGGTGTCTCGATGCCGCCGGAGGTGCGACCTGAGGCCGAAACCTGTCGCGGCATCCCTAGCACGCCCGAAGCCGATGTTCAGACGACTGTCAACGCTGCGTTCGCTGATGTCAGCTGCCAAAGAGCCCATCAGACAGAGATCGTAATGCGAGCTTGGGGTAGACAAGACCAACGAACCTGACCATGACGGACTGCTCGTCCGCGACGAGGACTGGGGCTAGTACTATAGAGTCTAGACTGTCCACGTCTCTGATTGTATATCAGAAATTCTTCACGCCTTTACAGGGGTATATGTTGGAGTCTATCCGGATAACGTTGAGCTTGGTTTCGAAGGAGATGCAATTGGGCGTGATACTTAGTGCCAAAGGGCGCCTTGAGCAGACTGCTTTAGGGTCGGCACTCAGAGGGCGGGACGAAGGGCAGGACTTCGACTGTGAAAGCTACGCTGCCCTACGCGTATACCTAACTTTTGCAAACCGTGGTGTAAGTGGATTGTGAATGACCCACTGACCCTCACCTATACTGATTGCCTTCCCCAGGACTGCCTCCGCCTGAGCATTCAGCACCATGCGCGCGAAACCCTACATCTTCGAAAACGACCGCACCTTCTTCCCCCAGAAGCCTGCGGACTTCCAGCAGAGACACAAATACTATGCGAAGTATTTCAAGCTCTTATGGCATAGTCTCTCATAGACGAGCATCGAGCGCGAACTACGACGCAGCCTCCGCCCGACCGTCTTTTGTCAGTGTCTTCCTCATGCACCTTTACACTCCACTAGCGTGCACTCCCCCGCGCCCATGACTCTTCTGCGGCCTATCAACGAGCCAGGCCAGAGTGAGAAGGAGAGAACACGGACCGGTTCTGTGTTGATCGCGGACTTCCCGAACCTCCCATACGAGGTAAGCGCCCGCCGTTAACAATAACGAAGCGTCTCATGTCCTTGACTCATGGCTCGCGTCCTGCAGCGCGGGCACGCTGGGATCAATGTCGTCCCAGTACCCGGGAAAGGTTGGGGATTACGCTGTCTGTTCCCCGACACGCGCAGCAGATGCGGAGATGAGTCGTGGAAGGGATAGCGCACGATACGGCGTCATCTTGGTCTGGATGCTCGTTCGTGAGGAGTTTCAGGTATTGTCTTGCTGCAGATCGATATCGCTCAGTGCTGATATACGTGCCACAGATAAAGTCCTACCATCGTCTTATTTTAGGTTGAGAGAACATCGTGATATCATTCGCTGCGTGTCCAGTACGCCCTCGCGAATGTCGGGGCTCCCAATCTCACTTGGAAATCTGGAGACGCGGCTGGGCGCCACTTGCGCTATTGTCTCCCTCCTCCAGGAGTGACGCCGTACGGAACGCACGAAGTATCGCATTGATCAGAAGGTTGGCTCGCCGTGCCCTCGAGGTGGAGCTGTGGTGGCATATAAACTGGCCCAAGCGATCAGGGCACCGACAGCGAAAGTCGTCTTCTGCACTCACCTGCGCACTCGGCGAAGCCTTTCAACGCGCTCCATCATCGACCACACATTGCTGTCATGGACGCGTTCTTCACCATCGCTTCCCCCATCCCCGTCGACGAGCCCGCGACCGAGGTCTTCGTCGACCGCGATGATACCGGTAGCAGCGGCGACCACAGCAGTTGCGTTATCGCATGAGCTCCTGCAACGTCGTCAGACACATCTCTCATGTATGCCACATGGTACGCACTGCTCTCACTACACCTTCGCGAGATTGTAGCTGATATTTCGTTCGTCGTGGTAGACTCACGCCGGTTTCCACCGAGCGTATTGCCATCTATCTGTTCATCAATTCACGACCATCATGCCCACATACCTTACCACCTACCTTCATACCACCTTCACGACCCCAGCGCGCCGCATTCTTCGTTCCGCCGCGCTGGATCACGACTTCTACGCCTTCCAGTTACTTGTGACTAAATTATCACATTCATTATCGGCTGTCCGTGGGAGAGGGGGGGGGGGGGTGGCGGGAGAGGCCGGAGAGGTCGATGGGTAGACGGAGGAGTAGGCAAAACTAGGCAGCCATTTGTAGTTTGTCCCGGACACGTCCGGAGACTCCGCCATTGTACCATGTGTTGTATCTGTGAACGGAGACGTCGTTCAGCATCATACTTGTGAGACGCAAAGGAACGGTACATGGTCCCGCCACGCTTGGTGACGTGCGGGAAGCAATGCCAGTCCGAATAGAAGCAGGATGGACTGCGAACGCAAGCCCGAAGGTATCTATAAATCGATTCCAGGATGACCATACAACCCGCGAATAGCAATATACGTCAAGTGTCAACTTCGAGCCGATCTGTCCTTGTCGTCCTCCCACGGAGACCAATCGCTATCTGGTGGGACGCAGCTTCAGCATCTGATGTGCCCCACTTTGAGGTATGCAGAACACTTACATGTAACGTTCTCCACCGAGAGGTACCTCCCCCCTGGATCGTCTTTGAACAGATTCGGCAGGATCGGCTCGAGCTCCTTGGTCCACCATACTTCGCTGCCATGGAAGTCCTGAAACTGAACCACCACGCGTGTGTCCGTGGAGAAACGTCCCGGGTACAGTGACCTCTGAAGGTCGTCGGCATTCCGCCGGAGAGCGTCGATCATGCTTCGCTTGGCAACGATGTGGTTACGAGCTGCGCCGTGTAGATAATGTGACAGGGTGATAGTGCGGACGTTGTGGTGGAGGAGCGCGAGGAGTCCCAAGACTTCTGTGTACTCGGCACCGTCTTCGGTGACCGCAATGAAGAAGGTGAATGACTCGAGGTTGCGGAACTTGGCCACGTCACCATACGTCGCTGCGGTTGGATGGAGTCAGCTGCGGTACACCTGACGTGAGGATAAAACACACTCGCATTCTACGTCGTCGGCGAGCGGCGCCTTGTTCGGGGTGATGACCAGGTGCTTGACGCTGCTGGGTTCAATGGCACGGAAGAGGCCTGCCATAATAGCACGGGGGATGAAGGCTAACTGGAAATGGAGGGTTCGACGGTCAGCGGCAGAATGGCCTCGGCGAGGAAGAGTGGCTTACGTCGACGTGATAGAGCCGCAATCGATGGACGGGCGGGTGGGGGGGTATGAAGAGATCGGATGTGGAACCTGTCTTGGGGGGATTGAACCAGAGCTGCATGCACTGCAGCACAGAGAGCTGCGGTGCTGAAGAGACAAGGCGGAGGAAGTGCTTGAATTGCGAGAAACGCAGCCCGAAAAGCTGCAGTTCATCGAGTTGCTTGAATGATGACAAGGAAGCAAATGCGCCGCGATGCATTTCCAGAACTGGGCGCATGGTAGGGTCCAATACGGGACCCATCTCTGTGCGTAGTCGAAGACATCGCAGTTGCGGAAGCTTGCTCGCCAGTACAGGTGCGCAACTCTCGGCCGGGGATGGTTTCTCAGCAATCGACAGGACGGTGAGTTCCCGAACGAGTGGCCTATGTTCAACGACGGTGTCGATCATCCAGGCAAAACTCGCTAGTTGCCTCATATCCATGATGCGAACTCTCCGGAGTAGATTGCCTCGACTGCGTGGGAGGAGCGTGCGACAGACCAAGCAGCAGGCACGGAGCGTGCGATACTCGTCGAAGTCCGAGCAAAAGTCCATGTCGTCCACGTCGTCGTCACGTATGTAGTCGACGATGAGTTCGAGCAGCTCGAGTGGCACCCTAGGGGATGGAACGTCCATGCAGCAGAGCAGAGTCGGTCTGGTGGGGCAAAGTGTCAGCAGGAGAAGCGCCACCCAAGACAACGCACGGTATGTAGGTAACCGCTGCTCCTTGCATAAAGGCCACGAATAGAACGTCTCGATAAAGCTGTTTGCTTTCTGCTGCGGTTAGAATGAGATATCTCATCGATGCGATGCCGGAGAAGAACCAACAAGAGACCCAACATTGCCGGAAAAAGCAGCCTAGTGCTCAAGCTACCGTATGCAAGACACAGCGATTGTTCTTCATACCTGCAGCCCGTCGTGCCTGGACCACGCATTCACTAGAAGCGGTATTCAGTATGACTTGACTGCTCACACTCTGGTACGACCACAATAAACATGCCTTACGAGTGTACTCTCGATCCTCTGTCACAAACCAGCAGATGCAGCCAAGACGCAGCCAAGCATGCACAGGGAGAAGACGATGAAAGGGGATAGAGTTGACCGGTTGCCGCTCCAGACAAATCATAGATCGGTCATAGACGAATAAATTTAGCAGTGGTGTAAGTCTGCAGCACCGGGCGTTGAAGTCAAAATAATAGATGAAAGCGGAGATGAACGGATAGAAGTAAGGCCAACCAGGAATTTGTGCACGGAAAGAGGTGAAGTAGGACACGGCGGAAGATCATATCTGCAGAGCCTACTTGCACGCACGGGTTGTCATTCATGCAGCCGCGGCCGCGCCACGTTGGCGCCACGGTGTCAAACTTATGCCTGCCACTGCCAGCCTCCTTCAACATCCCCGTGAACCCGTCAACTACAGTATCCCAACCTCGCATGGTGACCGTCACAACGACTCGTGGTCTTCTGTCTATTACGACTTGACGACCATGAACAGCGCGCAGCGAGAAGAAACAGACACGGCAATGCCAGCTGGATAACGATACGGCGAGTGGGTATGTCGTCCGACCTTGACTACGGCGTGTCTCTCAACGACGCATCCCAAGCATGTGTGCACACGTTCCGGAAGGTGAGGGTACATCTGCGCGCTACGGTGTCGCCAGAGGAGGGAGGAGGAAGAGGAAGAAGTTCAAGAAGACCGCCCAGACGTCGACGCGGCGTCACGCGGCTACACGGCGTCGATTGTCGTACGCAGCGCTCTCCTCCGTCCACGACCACCATGGTTCTGCACAGTCCACTGGTCCTTCTTCTAGTCTCATTTCTAGGACTGGACCATGTACCGTCCTCATACGACTGCTTATTCCAGTCTTACTATGGGACCTACGGCTCACGGCACGCCTTCCTCATCGACGACGCCTGTCGACTATCTTCGTTCAGCTTGATGGAACTCGGCACGGCGGTGGAATTACCTTGTGCAGGAAATTTGGTCTGGGTCGAACGGAGTCCGGTGGACTCGTCTCTGGTCCCGATGTCCTTCGAAGTGGACCTCGGAGGCTTGTTGAGCAGGTTGACGGAACTTTCCCCTCTCGACCCGGAGGAGACAGTAGATCCTCAGATACCCCTCGAAACTACACACGTTGGCCCTGGTCTCGAAGTCGTGCATCTGGAGCAGACTGGGGCTCTGCTCTCCACCAGTGACCGGACTCTCCGGTCGATCGAAGGAGCACTGCCACGGTACTGGACATCCTCCGTCTTTCCGACCTCTCCGCTCCCTCTCATTCCGGTCCCTCGGCAGGCGAAGGAGCGGTTGAGAGAAGTACTGCCAACAATCAGGTACAACCATGTCGTAGCAGCGATCGTGAACGGCATATCGGTCTACCACCTCAAGAAGGACATACAGTACCTGACCGGCGAGGATCTTTCCTCCGACATTCTGTCGCGGCACTCATTCTCCGAGGGTGCTATGCGCGCTGCCAAGTGGCTGCAAACGCGCTTCGAGGAGTCCGGAGCAAACTGTACCCTGGAACATATTCAGGAAGGTTTCGCGCCGAACGTCATATGGTGCGTCGTAAGTTTTAACTGCATCCATCGGTCCCGATGACCGACATGTTCGGGTTTGCGTAGTGAGTACGCGGCATCAGGGAACTCGACCGAGACAGTCATTGTCGGAGCGCACTACGATGACCGAGGTTCATTCGGCAGCGTGCGCGCCCCCGGAGCAAATGACGACGGTTCGGGGACGGGGGCACTCCTGGCCCTCGCGCGAGCTATTGCGCGCCTGGGTGTGGTCTTCCGGAAGCCAGTCCGGCTGTGCGCGTTTGCAGGCGAGGAGCAGATGATGGTTGGCTCTCGTGCATACGCAGGTAAGCTCTCCAGAACGCTCTACGTGAGTCTGGAGAGCTGCTGATTTGACATCGACATCGCAGCTAAGCTCCGGGAACGGGGCGACGATGTCTTACTGATGGTCCAGGGCGACATGTTGGCGTTCCACGCGGCAGGCGAGCCGCCACAGCTAGGCCTGTCAAACCCCGCGATGTGAGTGTTCCCGATGTCAAACCGCGAGGGCATTTCTTTGAAGCCTGACATTATTGCACCCACTCCATCAGTGTCGGTACAGCTGAGGTGGCCCAAATCCTGGCCAATGTCTCAGCAATCTATAGCCCGGAGCTGACCGTCGGCTACGCGCCATACGTGAGTCTCCACGCTGTCTTGCGTGGGACGGTCAGTGTCCATCTACTAACGCACCGTGCCGCAGCCTGGAGGGAGCGACCATCAGAGTTTCCACGAACAGGGTTACCCGTCGGCGCAGGTCTACGAACGCGCAGGATACATCAAGGATCCGATGTACCATGACAGCGGTGAGTCGTTTCGGACCTTGCAGTAAGCGGCATCTGCCCACTCATGACCGGATCCTTATAGGCGACTTGTCGGAGCGAGACGGATATGACTTCGAGCAGATCAAGTCTATTGCGAAAGTACAAGTATGTTGTCCTATTTCGCTCGGAGCGAGGGACTGAATGTCACTACATTGGTATAGCTCGCTACGGTTCTGCATGTTGCAGGGTTCGACTTGTCCCGGGGCACCTCCAACGTATGATAGCGACTCTCACCTGACCAAGTGGGCGGAACCTGTCGAACTCTTGACCAGGGAAGGGTGACGTTGGTGCCAGGGCCCAGGAGTTGTGTCCGTTGAGCTAAGTACATACGTACTGTCGAGGGACACCGATCACGCGGATATGAGATATGCTTATTGTGTACTGATCATGTCTCTGTTAGTATATCGGTTAGTACACGCGCCTGTCACGCGCGAAAGCGGGGTTCGACTCCCCGACAGAGAGATTGACAAGCGCTGCGTTTTTTTCTTTGCAATTTTCAAATCCACTTGAGTCCTTTTCGCGACATGCTGGATCTGCGGACTGGACGGATCGTTGTAGATCGCTGTATTGAAATGTGAGTGCGTGCGCTTCTTGAAAAAGCGCTGTCAGAGAGGGCTGGTTGTGGACCATCGAACTACATGCTGTTCAAGAACTTCAACGTTGAAAAAGGGATGTGCAATGCGCATGCCCTTCCGTCCGTGATCAGACGTCACGAATCAGCGGTGGCAATTGCAGTGAGCTGACCATGGGGCGTAGAACGAGCGTGACTAGACTGTTTGCGAGCCTCCAAATACCAGTATACTTATAAGTAACCGGCGTCTGTCAACTTGCCAAAAGCCATCATGGGCCCCTCCCAGCTCCTCGAGTCCCCATATCATATGCAGTTCCAACGCCGTCTGACAGTCAAAACGCCGCTGATAGCATACTCTGTGAGCTGTTTCACAGCCGGACTTATCCTGCGCTGTGTATGTAATTAGACAGCGAAGACCCGGTTTGACGTCGCCGCCTCTTGTGACCAACTCGTCGCCGAATCGTAACCAATGCGAGTGTTACAGTTTGCTCATGTTGCACGCGGCGCGCTGATCTGCGTCTTCCACAGGTCTGAAGATATATACATCAAATCACTGGGACGGACGTGGGGTTTCCACTCCCTTATCTATCTGTGTCTCTCCCTTGGCCTTCCTTTCGCAGGGTACATGAAGCCTGGGAGGCTTCTTGGTCTCTGTCTCGCCGTACGTGACGACCTTAGCTGAAGGTTCATACTACTGAGCTTCTCGACCCCCTTGAACATGCCTCCGGTCTATCGAGCCCTGTTTATGTCCTGCCTTCTTGCTCTGGGACTACTCGCGGTCGTGTGTCCCGGCTCCAACGCCTTCTCTGTGGACGGCAGGGACAACAGGGACGAGATTCACAGGAGACCTCCCGCGGGAGATGGAAGCATTCTGATACTGGGTGGCGGCGTTGCTGGGGTTGTCGCGGCGCGCACGCTCCACGAAAAAGGTATCACGAACTTCAAGATCGTGGAAGCTCGAGGTTAGTTGCTCCAATGTATTCCAATAACAGTCCTCTTACTAGCACCGTCCGTATTCTCATAGGCGAACTTGGTGGCCGACTGTTCTCACAGACCTTCGGTGCGCCGGGACGAGAAGTCACGCTGGAGATGGGTACGTACACATGCCACACGGAGCGTACCTCGACCCCCTCACTGAACATTCGCCAGGCGCAAACTGGATACAGGGCACCCAGACCGACGACGGCCCCGCGAATCCAATCTGGACACTGGCGCAAAAGCACAATCTCAGCACTCATTTCAACGACTGGTTCGGGAGCATATGTGCGTACCCTCTTCTTATCATCGCGGGCACCCTGATTTAAAATTACGGACCAGCGACGTACGACTCAAGCGGCGCTGTCGATTACCTTGACGTGTTCAACGATGCGGGCGATGCGTATGGCGAGCTCACCGTTGCCGCAGGAGCCCGCGTCGACCGGAGACTCGTCGATGGCACGGCCCGCACTGGATATTCGCTCATCAAATCCAAGGCGCGGACTCCGCATGCCATGGCAAGCGAGTATTACCAGTTCGACTGGGAGTATGCCCAGACTCCCGAGGAGTCCTCATGGATTGCCAGCTCCTGGGTCAGTAGTCCTCTCTCCTGCTACCCTATCGAGAGTTTGGCATGCCGGTAACACCACATGAGAAGCCGGTGAATCCACAGATAACCGCTGACGCTCTGCTCATCAATTCGACAGGGGAACAACTTCACGTACAACACGGACCAGGGCGGCTTCGGTGATGACAACCAGATGTCTTTGGACCAACGCGGGTTCAAGCATTTCATCCAGGCCGAGGCGGCCGAATTCCTGCAACCCCATCAGGTTCTATTGAACGCGACCGTGAGGAACATCACGTACTCCTCCTCGGGGGTTTCAGTTCGCCTCGCCGGTGGACAAACGCTCAAGGCAGACTACGCCATCTGCACGTTCAGCTTGGGCGTTCTCCAGCACGACGATGTGCTCTTCGACCCTCCCCTTCCGGACTGGAAGCAAGAAGCCATCCAGAGCATGGACATGGTACGTCTCTCTTTGGTACCATGACTGCCTCATGAAATGATGGGCGGAGAGCGGGACCGCTCATGAACGTCCATCCGACAGGCGACGTACACCAAGATATTCTTGCAGTTTCCTGAGAAGTCCTGGTTTGACAGCGAGGCAAGTACACTTTCCGCATGACTGGTGGCGTGGTGTCACCAGGCTGTCGCTGACCATATTTGTATCCACCAGATGGCACTTTACGCCGACTCGGAGCGCGGACGTTATCCCGTATGGCAGAGCCTCGACCACGAGAATTTCTTCCCTGGCTCGGGCATAGTCTTCGTCACCGTCACGGTACGTTAGCCCCGCCCGCTGCTGATTATGCCCATACTTACGCCCACGCCTTCCTCGTGCATCTCGTGCGGGGTCGCTGACTGCGCTGATAGGGAGACTATTCTCTCCGGATCGAAGCGCTCTCCGACGAACAGGTTCAAGACGAAGTCATGGGAGTGCTGCGGAGCATGCTCCCTAACGTGACCGTCCCGGACCCGGTGGCATTCCACTTCCCGCGCTGGGCGAGCGACCCGCTCTACCGCGGCTCGTATTCGAATTGGCCGTCGTCCTTCTTCAGCCAGCATCATGAGAACCTGCGCGCCACCGTAAAGCACCGGCTGTGGTTTGCCGGCGAGGCGACCAGTCAGAAATACTTCGGTGCGTGATTGTTGTGGTGAGCGCATGGTACCGTATCGTCAAGCGCTGACGCCGCCTGCGATAGGTTTCCTGCACGGAGCTTACTACGAGGGCCAGGACGTCGGCAAGAAGGTTGCGAAGTGCATCAAAGGCCCCGAATGCGACGAGCTGAAGCACGTCGCGGAGGTGACGAACGCCCAGCCGTACATTATCTGACCATGACTGTGCGCACTGGACAGACTCTCCAGCATGTCGCTCCCTCGAACCCCGAATCCATATTCAAGCTTCCTCTTATTGCCATCGCATGTTCACATGAATCTAAGAACATACGAAGACATTCCTCGGCCCTGCAGCAGCGGAGCGTTTCCATCCCCTTCCAAACTCGTCCAGATACGAGAGCTCGTCTGGTTGCAGGCTTTTGGGCACCACGTGCGGGAGTCCAGCAGCACGGAGATTCGGGAACAGTCGGTCGAGCAACTGTAGGAAATCGTCCATATTGCCCGCTTGGTCCTCGAAGTCCGGGTCGCGTATCGCCAGCACCCGTAGCGGATGCGACGGCGTAGGTGCCGACGCAGGCACGGTGAGGTCTTCCAGGTCGGTGTCAACAATCTGCAGGTGCAGCTCCTCGAGGCGCGGACAGTGCTGCGCGATGTAGACGAGCGACATCGCCGAGAGAGGCGGAGGCATTGCGTCACCATCTTCGTCGTCGTCTCCGTCCGGGGAGTCGTAGAGGATTTCGAGTTGCTTGAGGTTCGGCAGCGAGCGTGCGATGAGCGCGATATCTTCGTCTTGGACTTCAATGGGGACTGCGGCCGGCCCCGTCGGGTAGACGAACGACAGGCGTTCGAGGTGCGACATGGACAGGACCGGGTGGAGGATATCTCCGACCAGGTCAACCATCTCGAGCTCTGGGGGTTCCTCGAATGATGCCTGCATGGCGAGGGACAGGCTCCTCAAGTTGGATGAGAGGCCGAGTGATTTGCACAAAAGCATCATGTGAGTCGGCGTTGCGTCGAAGAGGTAGTTCATGAACTTGAACGTGGCCAGTGCAGGCGCGTCCAGAGTAAGCAGAAATATGATCATATCCACTGCGGCGCCCCTGCACTCGAGGGATCGCAGATACGGCGCCTCGATCACCTTTTCACCAGTCAGGTCTTCAAAATCGCCGATCCAGAAGTATAGCTCCTCGAGGCGCATGGACATGAAGAGCTGTCGGAGGAGAGTCTCATCGAGTGTGCGGACCATTGAATCGATACGCAGGGCGCGCAAATCTCGGAAGCCCGCGAGCGAGTCGACGAACGCACGAGAGTTGTCCGAGGCGGTGTGAGCGGGTTGGGTGAACACGAACGTTTGGAGGGAAGGGAAGCACGACGGTAAAAGAGCAACAACACTCTCGATGTCGTGGGGTGGGCCAATGTCATTGTATGCATATTGCAAGCGCAACTCGACGAGGGACGTGGAGGATAAGGAAGCCAACGTGGTCCCACTCTTTGCGTCCTCATGCCACGTCAAGCACCTCAACGCCGGGAGGATCGTACGGTCCTTGTTGTGTGCGAGGACGGAGCGCAGCAGCTCGATCTCCCCCTCGGAGTAGCAGCCGCAATCCAGTCGATGGACGTACGACGCGTATCGGAGGAACCGTTTCCAGCGTGCAGCCTCGTGATAGAGTTTCGCTCTTCTCACCTACATAGCACGAGTCAGTCTACTGCACTGCGAGTACTTAACCGCTCCGAACACTTACATTCTTGATCATTTCCGTCCTCTGTTCGTAATGTTCCCATGTGACCGGCCGCATTGGCTTCTCCAGAGGCGGCACGTTGTCGGGCAGTAAGATGGTCCACAGCGGGACGAGGTTGCTCAACCGTCTCCAGACGACCGGCAGCGCGACGTACGCGAAAGAGTGGCACACACGCGCTGCACGAGCACATGTTATTCGGATCTCCTCTGGGTCTTCATCCGAACAGAGTGCTCGGATGATAACCTCGACGATGTCCACGTTATGGAGGACAGAGTCGCTGGCACTTGGCTGCGCCATTACCACCATGAGTGTCCGGGTGACGGTGTGCAGGTATGAGTGGTGCAAGCTGTTCTGTGAATGAAGTTGGAAAGCACAACTGATAACATCGCACCTACCTGTATGGACGAAGGTGACACAACCTTCAAGCTTCAACCCCGGTCGTGGAGGTTGCGGACAAGAGGATGGTAGCGCTGAGCGGGCCATTTGGTTTTACCGACCACCTCCTGCATTGCAAAAGACCATTAACGCTTGAGATACATAGTAACAATGATGCACTCAGGGTGCGTTTGGCAGGTCCAAATGAGGATATGACTATGATACAGTAGATTGAATCCATTTCTCTATATCTAGCCCGACGTCCTCCAAGTATGCTCATGAGAGCTAAGACATACCTCGCGTGTCGTCCGCTGCTTCATGAACTGAGCAGCTACTCTTCGTCCTAATAGCAATCCATTTCGGAAAAGCCTCGCAGTATCAGGCCGCTGGACCGTGGGCAGCAACAGCCGAGGAGACAGCATCTAGAGTTACTGCGGACGTAAGGACAGGGTAGTGTTACACACAAATATACAAACAAAGCAAGTCTTCGAAAGCGAAGAAACGAAGCAGCGATAGTCCAGTATCTACTTGGACCCCGAGTCCGTGCCCGAGCTTGTGCTCCTCACGCTCCCCTGGTTCACCTGCACGTCCACCGTGTAGATCGCCGGTCGGCTCACGTCCGCGAAGTCCCAATTAGCGTCCTTCGTGACCACAGACACGCCCTCCACAGACAGCTGCGAGAGCGCGCTGGGGGAGCGCTGCATGGGGCTGGTCACGGCTGGGCTCGTCCGCGCCTTTTCCTCGTCGTTCGCGAAGACGTCGGGGTTGAAGTCGGACGCCAACAGGACCGCCTCGACGTGCACTGCATTCGTCGGCCGAAGAAGTCAGTGAGATGCGGGTCGCATAAGAAAGGGACGGCGTACGATAGTGTGCAAGCCCTTTGCCGAAGTTGACCCAGGAGATGATGCCGAAGATGGCGGCTCCAAGGAGGACGCCCATCGACACCATGGTGCTGCAGGCGAAGAACGGCCACTCGATGAAGGTCCAGCGGTAGACCTCCGAGGAGAACATGGCACTCCACAGGGTGATGTAACAGAAAGTGAGGAAGAGGAAGCCGGCCATCAGAAAGTTCATCTCTCGGCGCACGGCATACCATCCCTGAATAACGCAGATGAAGCGTGAATTCAGCTGTCTTGGCCTACGGGCCCGGCAGTAGGACGACGCACCATGATCATCCAAGGAACAAGTGTCTGCGAAATCGTTATGAGTGAGATGTCCGTGTAAGGGAACCCCGTGAAGCGGAACACGTACCACGACGGTGCCGATGAGGAGTGCATAGTAAAGGGCGGCGTGATGAGCGAGCACAGCAATCGAGCTATTCCGCAACTGGTCGATCCATAGGCTAATGGCGGTGATGGTAAAGAACAGACAAAGCTGGAGGAACATGGAGTCGAGAAGGAAAATCTGATGCCACGCTGTTAGTTAGCACAACCATAGGGCTGATATCGAAGCGAGCGCTCACTTTGTACAGACGCATGACGCCTGCAGGAGGACCAACGTGGCGAATGGTGGAGGAGCTGTACCCCTTGACAATGTACCAGGCCAAGAATGACGTCGAAAGCAGCGCGGTGACATTGAGTACAAGCTCGGGGACCTGATATATGGTCGGTTATGCCCTTGCACGCCGTAAGCTTCGGTAACGACTCACCTGCAGAGCGATGCGTGTGGTGAAGTATCCGGGAAGGAAATCGAAGTGGCATGGCGTGCTTTCTCCTGTGATGAGCGTATCATAGCGGAACTGAACGTCTGAGGTACGCCAGAGCGTATAGGTGGCCCATGATGATTGCATAACCCGGGCGAAGACAACCGCCCAGCTACACGAAGGATTAGCGAGGAGATACGACCTGACGTGCTTATGGCTTACATGTGTGGAATCGAGTTGTAGAGAATCTTTGGCCGTGCTTTCATCAGACGCTTGGGCAGCGGGTTTAAGAAGTGAATTGAACTCACGCCGAAGGTGGAGATCCCGAGCAACCAGAATTGAGAACCAATGAGAGCGAGGTCCTCCCGCCGCGAGTTATCGAGGCTGCAGACATCCTGAGTCACACCTGCATCAGACTGGCGATCGGACACGTACATTCGGCCAGGGTATTCCAGAGTACGTGCACAGGTCCTACTCAACGTCACGCTCTCCCGCCCACTATCGAAGTTCAACAGCACGCCGGTAACAGTTCCATTTGTGGGATCCGTTACAGCCTTGAGCGAAGAGTCTGACGGTGCCCGTCTTGAGAGGGGCTTATGAGATGGGCGGATGAAGCAATGTGAGATGTGGATATGGATGAAAGAGAGCATGGAGTCACATACAGATTTTCTTGACAAAGCGACCTCCTGCTTGGTGTCATTCTCGTGTCCTGGTATCAAACAATGTACTAGTTCACGCACCTCGAGGAATCTCGGGACCAGCGTCGCATTCGCCACAACCATATCCGTAGACCAAATCGTCTCGCAGTCCTTGTAGACATCACCGATCGGCGCCGCAGTGCAGAGTTTGAGCGTCAACGAGCCCCCGGACCGGTACAACCTTGCGACTTCGTTGTTCGGAACCTCTGCTGTGTGCAAGATGCTATTGATGAAGCTGAACGAGCTGGCATCCTCCGAGTATATGAAAGCCGCGGTGAGACCTTGGGCCACGCAATGGATCACGCTGAGCAGGAAGAACGCGAGAGTATGCGGCGTGAGGGTGATGCGAGCCAACTGCGGACACGCCGGTCAAACCTTGAGATGAAGATTTGGGGATTCGAACGTACCGCCGACTTCATATGAATGAGCACCGTGCTCTTCTTGTCGTTGGTCATCACGTAAACCGTCGAATCGAAGCCAGAGTGCAGAAAGCAAGCAGGACCGGACTGTCAAAGCCCAGTGGAGCCAAAGATACACGCTGAAAAAGAAAGTAAAATCGTCAAAAAAGGGGAGGAGGCTCTGCCTACGTGAGGGAAGGCCCACAAGAGGTGCAAGGCGGACGCCGTTATGAGCCGCGCAAGACTAGGTCGCCTCGGCTGGCAATTGATGGGCCTGGGTAACAGCAACGGTGGCGATACAACGATCTCTGCTAGTGGCTTGATGTCGGGAAGGGGGCCACACCATGGGTTGAAGTCGGAAGCGTCCGACTTGCTCGTCGCGAGCATGCTATAGCTCCGGGAGGGAGTGATATGCCGTTGGCTTGTGTGATGCATGTCGCGGGTAGCTGGGGCTCCTGAAGAGAAGAAGACGCGAGGATGGAGGAAGTGCACACCCTTGTGTACACAAGAACTCTGATGAGACTGGGACTCACCGCATATATACAATCTTCTCACAACAGCCACTATCCCGCCTTCCACCGTCAAATTTGACTCTCACGAATGGGTGGATCATGACCGAGCGGAAGACTCGTAAATCTATGTAACAAGCAATCAGCGTTTCATCAAGGCGATCCCATTCGCAACTCCATCAAGGTCGCAGTTGCAGATGTATCGGCGAGCAGATCAAAGGAGTCGTTTGCGTAAGCTCTTGAGGCGCAGGTCAGATGCTGAGTATGAGTTTATTCGAGGTGGTTGTGGAACGAAAACAAGCTTGAAGCCAGAGCACCGATCCTTTCATCGGATAGTAGACGCTCAAAGCTCTCGGGCCGGGTCCCGCGTCTTCCCCGCACGCGGCACGCACGTAAGCCTGACCGTCGTCCGACTCGTCGTCCTCGACATCGACCTCGACGACGAGGACGCCATGCTCGTCGTCAACGCTGTCGCGCCCCTCGCGCTCCTCCTCGTTGCTCCGTACAACTCGCAACTGTCCGACTCATGTCTGTCTCAGTACTACTACGGCACGCACGGCCAACAGAACGTGTTCATCACCGACGACGACGTCTGCCTGTCCAAGGCTGCCCAACACCTCACTGAGGGCTCGTTCGTGCAGCTGACGGACGACGTGCAGCAGCTCGTTTGGCTGCAGCACCAGGCTGTGGACGACGCGATCAAGCCGGCCTCGTTCGTCGACGAGTTCAACGCGTTCTTCTCCCGTCTCTCGACGCCCTCCCAGGTCACCGACGGCGAGCAGACCGTCTTCAACAACCAGCATGCGGCCAAGCTTTTGCACCGCACGACGACCTCTGCCCTCATTTCCGTCGACAGCGACACCGCGCTCACGCTCGACCTCCACCTCCCCAGGTTCTGGAAGGCATCTCCGCTTCCGAGCACGCCTGTGCCGTTCATTCCCGTCCCGTCCAAGGCCGTCGACCGCGTCAGGGACATCCTCAATGGCCTCAAGTTTGACCCCACCGTCGCGGCCATCGTGGGCAACATCTCCGCGCCCCAGCTCCGCTTCGACGTTCGCTACCTCACGGGCGAGGACTCGCGTTCCGAGATCGTCTCCCGCCACTCGTTCTCGAAGGGCGTGCTCATCGCCGCGGACTGGCTCAAGGAGAAGTTCGAGGACTCAGGTGCGAACTGCACGCTCAAGCCTTTCCTCTCTGGCTTTGCCCCGAATGTTGTTTGGTGAGTACCCACTCATGGTCGTGGCGTCTGGCGTGTGACGAAGTACACGAAGCCACGTCCCCATTGCATCCACACGGGAAACTGACAACGCCGCAGCTCGTACGAGGGATCGGAGAACACGACAGAGACTGTGCTTATCAGTGCACACTACGACAGCCGCGGGTCCTTCGGCAGCGTGCGCGCTCCTGGCGGCGACGACGACGGTTCTGGCACGACGGCGCTCCTTGGTATCGCCCACGTCATTGCGCGCAGGGGCATCAAGTTCCGGAAGAACGTCCAGATTGTCGCATTCGCCGGCGAAGAGCAGGGCCTCTACGGCTCCCGCTATTACGCGCGCGAGTTGTATGAGCAGGGCGCGAACCTCACCCTCATGATCCAGGCGGATATGCTTGGTTACCATGCGGCGGGCGAGCCTCCGCAGCTCGGTCTTCCTGATCGGTGAGGGCCTTTACTCTTTGTGTCACGCAGGGTACTGACGGATGTAATCTGCAGGATCGGCACGCCCGAGGTTACTCAGCTCGTTGCCAACCTCTCTGCTATCTACAGCCCCGAGCTGAAGGTCGGCTTCACTCCAGTACGTCACAGTCCACCCCTATGTAGAAGCTGTACCTCATCTGAGACGTCCTGTTCCAGGCTTGCTGCAGTGATCACCAGGCAAGTCACTTGCGCGAAATGGATCTTGCGCCCTGCTGACCTCCATCCAGAGCTTCCACCAGGTCGGCTTCCCTGCCACCCAGGTCTTCGAGCGTGCGGGTCCTATCGCCGACCCCATGTACCACAACAGCGGTATGTCCAGTATCTGCTTCACCGTCTGTCTGTTTCTCACATCTGTGGCGCAGGCGACCTCAGTGACCGCGAGGGCTACGACTTCGAGCAGATCAAGTCCATTGCAAAGGTCCAGGTACGTGTCTGGGTGCTGAGCATCATACCGAAATTCGTACTGATCACAAATGCAGTTTGCGACCCTCTTGCATGTGGCCGGCTACGATCTGCCGAGCGAGGACTGATATTAGAGTCTGGAGGGTCTGGACGCATACCCCATTTATGATTGCGATGTCTCCGTGTATAGATACGTTCTTAGACAATGCATAGACCACCATGCACTTATCGTCGTACTCTGTGCCCGTTCTCTCTCTGGGTTGCGATACCGACGAGCCTCAACTTTGGCCGCTTTGGAGAGTAAGTACTGGCCAGAACTAGTCAAATACAATTCACCGCGTCAGGCCCAGCCTGCACTTCCCCCAGAACTGGTACCTCCTCCGCCGCTGTGGCTGCAAGAATTGCCGAGCACAGAGTCGAGACTCGCTCGAGAGCTGAACCATACAGAGAACAGAGAGAGACAAAGTGTCTCTCTGACGAAGGCGCCCAATGTTTGTGGCGTGGGAAGGGGACTCTGTTGTACTTCACAATTACAATGTATCTTCCTCCTCCTCACGCGTTCTTACTTCACTTTCAACTTGAACAAAATGTTCAAGAAACCGCTCGCCGATGTGAAGACGTCTGGTAGATACGTGCTCCGCTTTGTGAGGATATGGAGCTGATGTTCTCTATCAGCTCCGCTACGCAGTTCTGATCGCAGGAAGCTGCGGACACGGATACTGCAAACGTATCCCGTTCTGCAACCAGAAGACGGCGATGCCCTCGTTCCAGACGGTCTGCAATCACAGAAGTTCAGCACACATCTTGACGACCCTGGGGTGAGTGATGCTGCATCCGCGCTGGGATGGCTGAAATTGATGGTTCACCTCTAGGTCGTGTATCTATCTCCGGCAGGGGATCCTCTATGGTTCACCCTCGGGAAAGGGTCAGAAGAACTCATCCCAACAGGTGAGGATCCTTCAATCTAAGACTACACGCTCGTTGACAGACGATCTCAGTGTACACGTTGTGGAAGCGGCCGGACCTCCTGCCCTTCCTCTCCACACCCGCCCCAGTTGTGCCGAAACTTATCGGTGGTGCTGATCTGATGATCCCCGGAGGTATGTTACAGACTCAGTTCGGTAATATGTTGAGCTGACGGTACTGGGTCCTCGCAAGGAAGTAATTCAGCATTCGCCTTCCCTAGTTCCGGAGCAACTGGTCTCGATCACGCAGTATCACCGTGATGCCCTCGGACCTCCGTTGGCAGTTGGACGAATGGCCGTCTCTTCTGACACTCTCCGCTCCGCCGATGAGACAGATGTGAAGGGCAAGGCCGTCTACGTTCTCCATACATGGAAGGATGCCTTGTGGGACATGGGGCCGAGCAAGAAGGCCGATCCTCCAGCACCGCGACCAGTCCAGGCCGCCTCGGAGGGGGAGGAACAACTGCAGCCAAGCGGGAGCGCGGACAGCGAGCAGGACGGAAAAACGGGTGAAGCTGCATCACCGTCGGCGCCTGACATCGCCAGCGATGTGGTGCCAGCCGCCGCCGGCGACGGTACAGCAGCTCCAGATGAGAATGGACCACCAAGTGCGACGCTTACCCCAGAAGGTTGGTGAATTGAGTACGACTGGAGATCAATTTCACTGAGTATGCCTTTGAAAGACGTATCTGATTGTCTACGTTCTGCTCTGCTGCAAGCCATCGGGATGAGCCTGGACGGGGTTCCACCTTCAACATTCCCGATATCCGCATCAACGTTCTGGAGCTCCTATGTTCTGCCCGCTCGACCTGCACAAGCGCTAACAGCATCTGGCTTGATCGGTATGTCTATTTCAGCAACGTCCTCACGGAGACGGTTAGGTGACATGATGGAACAGACGCGAGCGCTGTCGATGTGAAGCATTCGACGTTCAAGAATGTCAAGTCATTCCTGAAGGCAAGCGCCAAAGAAGGCCTGCTGAAGCTGAAGGAGACGAAGGGCGATGTCGTCGTCACCGCTGTCTACCCAAAGCACCCGGCGGTGGCGGCTAAGCGCCCCCACCGCACGATTGGCGAGCTCGAGGCCAAGGCCAAGAAAGCTGAGAGTCGTGAGCAGCAGGAAAAGGAGGCTGAGGAAAAGCGCAAGGGTGAGATTCAGGTCGCCGAGCTCTGGTTGCCTCTCGGGACGACAGTTCCGCTCTTCGTCGCCGCCGAGAAAGAGTGAGCTCAAGCCTCGCCTGGCAGGCATCCTCGTGCTGACGTCAGTTGTTCCCTTGCAGCACGTCGGACATGTACACGATTGCAGATATCAAGACCATTCTGAACGACTACGTCACGGCGCGCAGGCTCATCAACGCGAACGACCCGCAGTACATCAACGTCGGCAGCGACCAACCCCTCGCAATCGCGGTGTCGGTCAAGGGCGAGGACACGCCCGACTTTATGAAGCGCGATGAGGTCCTGAAGCGTGTCCGGGCGCATATGCAGACCTGGCACGAGATCCGGGTAGAAGGCCGCGACGTTGTCCGGAAGTGAGCACATGCATCAGTCCTCTCATCCATGCCAGCTGACGGCGACGGGTTGCGCCTCAGGAAGGGCGAGATAAAGCCGATCTCCGTCGTCGTCAAGATCCGCCAGGGACGTAAGGCATGCACGCTCGTGACGGGGTACGAGCCGTTCGGGCTGCAGGCGGACGATCTTGCGGAGGAGTTGCGTAAGATGTGCGCGAGCTCTACGGCAGGTACGCTGTTATCCCGGTGTTGTCGTCCCGTTCTTGCTCACCGCCTCTCGCCAACGTGTAGTGTCCCCGGTCCATGGCAAGCCGAATTCACTGGAGGTCATGGTGCAGGGGAAGCAGATCAAGAGCGTGACGGACCTGCTGATGGCACGCGGGGTGCCGAAGAAGTGGATCCAGGCCGAGGACCAGAGCAATAAGAAGAAGTGAATGTGGGGATATTAACTGCACATCCAGGAAGAAGTACACCCATGGCGTGTAAGACTATGCAATGTCGAAGTGATGCCTTCAGCAGCCCGCCATTATGCGCCGCCTCGAACAACAGCAACAGACTCTAACAGATAGGTATGATAGAAACTCGTTAACTGCACGACAGAATTGTGGATCTAGATTCTTAAGATTGTTTGGTGGACGAGTCATCATGATTCGTGGGACAAGGCAGAATGCCATCCTGTCTTGGTAAGCACACTGTTCTCACCCCGACCTTTCAAAATTTGACGTTCGACATTTGTACCCTGACCTCGCGTCACAGCGCCTTCACGCCATCCTGATGGAATGAGCCTTCCTGAATCCAGGAACCTCAGTGCAGCTGCCGCATCGACGTCAGACTCAAAGGGTCAAGGACGGGATGATAGACACTGACTCATGATAGAAGACCTTGATCGTGAAGCCCAGCCGTCCGCATGTCGCCTCAGCTAATTGTATCAGGTCTTCCGGGACCGCTTACTATTCGCACGTTTGTAGCGAAGTGCTGATGTTGCGGCGACAACAGGTGGGTTCATATACGTCTGTGCCTTGCTGCAGGTGAGCTCCCGACTCTCTCACCACTGCCAGCGCTGACTATCAACCACGATGAACAATAGCTACCTTCACTCGCCCTATCATTCATTACCGCATATGAATGTTCCTCAGGGCTATGTGCCGCTTCCGCACTCCGGAGTCATGGTTTCCACACAGACACCCATTGGCATGCCACAGGTGAGAATACCAGCCGCTTGGCAGGGCTGGCAGCCCCCGGCCTTCATCGACTCCGCCATTCCTCAAGACATGCCACTGGTCTCGCCATGGGCCGCCCCCGTCGGGCAGTATCAAACCTACGAGCAGCGAGCTGAGACCCGAGGTGCTTCCACCAACCCGTTCGCCGCCTCTTCCGCACACGGTGTATTCAGGCAGCCCATGCTTCCCGAAAATGAGCTCGTACTCATCAAGGCACTGAAAGCCGGGCTGGCAGAGGGGCTCACCCCGCGTCAGATCATAGAGAGACTACAAGCGGTATGTATTGTCTAGCACTGATTCACATCTTCCGGTGGCTAACGGACATTCACCGCATCTAGACGAACAACGGTGGTAGCATCGGTCAGTTGTGTTTCTGTTTGACAACGCGAAATTTGTTCGTCAGCCCTCTCTCTGACTGACCTCCATTGACTACAGGTTGGAGAGACATGTTTCTGGATCACGTGGAAAAGCTATTCCCGCAAGTGTTCTCGATGGGGACGGATTTACGGTCCTACGAGATTCCACATTCGTCTGCTTCCCAGACATCAAGTTCGTCTTCGTTTACTGGTAGTCCCCAACTTCGGTGAGTCTTCTTGCATGTTGTCCCCTCAGAAGCAATCAATTGTTTCTTTGTTTCAGGTCTTACCGACTGCAAGAGCGACACAATATACAGCGCAATGTGGGAACCTCCAGACCGAGTTCTGGCAAGCGCAACAGAAACCGGGATCATATAGGCCGCTACGCGCGCAAGGCAGCTGCACCCATTACAACGTCTGCATCGTCTCGCCAGCTCAGCACCCATCGACCTAAACGGCGCGGCTCCCTGCTTGACTACCATGACAACACGCTCATACCACCATCGATTACTTCGCACAAGCCGCATGCCCCGGATGACACGCAACGCGGTTCTTTCAAATTCACCGACGATGACAAGGTCTTTTTCATCCACTTCCTGCGTTGGCGTCTGCGAGAAGGTGACGTCCCGGAGAAGGACGTTCTCTATGAAGAGCTAGCAGAAGAGGTGAGTTGTACGATCACATAATAGTTGTAACTGATACTGACCATGTCCCATACTCCCTGCGCAGACTCCTCACCACGACGCTGATTCGTGGAGGAAGCATTGGGATAGCGCACCCTCACTCCCCGATCGGATCTACATTGATGCTCGCAAACGGGCTGTCGCAAATGGCGCCATGTCTACCGCAAACTCCAGCGGAGGCGAGTCGGACACCGGGGCGGACTGGGGATTGGAAGACGAGGCACCTCCGTCGACGCAGGTGTCCAGCCGTCTGGCCACCACCAGGCTGCATCAGCGAATTACGGACGAAGATCTTCGCAAGATGGCTGAGTTCCTGGTGGAGAAACGTCTTTCCGTGCACAACCAAAGTCAGAGCGAGCTATGGAGGGAGTTCTACAGCCGCCTCGAGGTGCGGGACAAATGCTTATTGGCCTGGCGTTCTGTGCGCTGACGTTCTCCCGCCGCAGAACAAAAAACGACGGACTTACAATGGGTGGAGAGGTGCTGCTCGTTACTACGAGTCGCGTGAGTTTCCCTCTCATCCTGTTGATCCCTCGATTCTCCTGACCCCGGCATCTGCAGAAATACAACAGTATGTCGATGAGATCACGGCTGGGCTCATCGGGTCAAACGCGGACCACGATGAAAGAGAAGGGTACCATAGGATGCATTCTGCTGAAGATGACACTCCCAGCCACCCTTCCGGATCGACCACCTCTACCTTCCACGGACCCGTCGACGAGGTTTCAGGCTCCAGTGTGGGCAACTCTCTCAAGCGATCCATCTCTGAGAGCGAGAGTGCCGTCGAAGGCGACGAGAAGCGCGTCAAGGTAGAGTTGATAGATTTGACAGACTGAACGCAGGCTTGTTCGTGCAAAGTCGCTTGCTCAGTACTTACTTGGTACATCAGACGTTCTATTGTCTATCGCAGGGTTGCTTGATTGGTGAATAGATATTGCTCGTGTAGCGAGGAACTTGTGACCAACTTGAGCAATACCCCAGTCTGGACTTCGCACGATCTTATCTTCTTCATCGAGAACGCCCATAGCCGATCACTGTGTTCTGAATTCAAGCTCGTCGAACTAACCACTAGCCGCTACCGTGCTTTCATCACTGTCCCACTTATCCTGGTGAGATCTTGATTCATTCGTCCGACATGGATCGTAGTGGCTTTCTGAGTATGGACGCTGGTACCTGGTTTCATAGTGATCTGGGCCATTGCTGATTTGTTAAGACGGCCGGCCTGCATCAGAATTCAACCCGACCCTTCTGAAGCACCAGTATTCACGGGTGCGTTATGAATCTCTATTGGGGGAGTCCTATCTGACCGCCCTCTATGTCGTCTGCGTAACAAAGAATAGATCAATCCGGCATGGACATCAACAACGACCTCTGGGAGCTTTCGCGGATCATCTTCTCCTATCCCGCGATCGACAATCATGCCCATGCCTTTCTGCGTGAGGAATACAAGGATGCGTACCCACTCGAGGGTCTGATCTCCGAAGCGCAAGGCAATGGACCGCTGCTCCGCGACTCGGTGCATACTCTCGCATGTTATCGCGCCACAAACCAGCTCGCGAAGCTCTTTGGACTAGGCCCGAATGCAGACTGGGAAGCCGTGAAGGCGCACCGGAGCTCGATCTCGTACGAGCAGCTCTGCAAGACGTGCATGGAGCCGACGAACATCCAGTGCATCCTGATCGATGACGGGCTTGGCGGTGCGGACAAGGACAAGATGTACGACTACAAGTGGCACGATCGCGTCACGCACAGTCCCACGAAGCGGATAGTGCGTGTCGAGATAGTTGCGGAGGTACATGCGTTCTGAGCTGTTGACGCGTCAGAGTCGGTCTGACACCACATATGTCTGAAGGAGCACCTGAAACGCGCCATGGATAAGCAGATCGCGGAGAGCAACGTTACCCCGGGTGACCTCTTCAAGTCTTTCGTGAGGGAATTCAGCGTGGCGTTGAAGGCGAGCGCTGTTGACCCGGAGGTCGTCGGGTTCAAGTCCATCGCCTGCTATCGGACAGGCCTGGATGTCTCCACATCGCAGGACCCGTCGGCCATTGAGAGGGCAGTCATGACGTTGCTCCTTGTGTATGTCTCGAAGCATGACCTCCGGCTTGCGGATAAGCCAATCAACGACTTTATCGTGAATATGACCATGCGCATCGCTGCAGAGTGCGGGAAGCCTGGTACGTGATCGTTCATTCTTCCTTCCTTCAGCGCCCTGTCTGATGGGGACTGCAGTTCAGTTTCATACGGGGTTGGGCGACAACGACATCACTCTCAACCTCTCCTCCCCATCGCACCTCCAGCCCCTCATAAAAGCATACCCAAACACCAAGGTCGTCCTCCTTCACTCGAGTTACCCGTATACGCAGGAGGCGGGCTATCTCACAGCTGTCTACGAGAACGTTTTCCTTGACTTCGGCGAGGTATTCCCCTTCGTGAGCCCTGACGGACAGCGTGAGATCCTCAGACAAGTCCTCGAACTTGCCCCGACAAATAAGATTATGTGGTCAAGTGAGTCCTCTTTCCAATGCCTCCTCGTACTTACTCACAACCGTCGCAGCTGACGGGCACTTCTGGCCCGAATCGTACTACTTGGGCACGCTGCAAGCGCGGCAAGCTCTCTTTGAAGTGCGTGTTCATCGCGCTCAATGCCGCTTGTGTACTCACTGCGCCTCCAGGTCCTCGAGAGCTCTATCAGGAAATGGGAACTCACGCTGCCGCAGGCCGTTGGAATCGTCAAGCGTGCATTCTTCGAGAATGCGAACAGGATATATAATCTCGGACTGGAGCCACGCGTACAGTAATGAGCGTATCTAGCAATCGGGCCAGAGGTTGCGGGAAGGTGTACGATATACAAGCAGAAGTGTACCAACGATACCACCCTATTATCCGTTTACTCGTCCTCTTCTTCCTCGTCGACGACGTCCAGACCCTGCTCGCGTGCCTTCTCCATCGCGCCTGCCTCCCTCTCGCGTGCGAAAGCGACGAGAGCCTCTAAGATGTCGCGCTGGCCTTCGAGGTAGTGGTCCAACATGAGCAATACATCCGGCCTGATCTCTGCGGCATTGGCGGGAGGGAAGGGCGGAAGGCGGTCATACAGAGACTGGATCATCTCCGCAAGCATGTCCGCTGCGCAGAGCTCGTCTTCCACCGAGGGCTCGTCTTCATCGCCTTCCTCGTCCATCTCGTCATCATCCGCGCTCTGTGCAATGACGGCAGCGAGAACCGCTTCCCAAACTGGCTCTGCACCGCGCGCGTTGCGGCCCACTTCCCATCGTCTCGCTGCATCCGCTTTCGACGCTTCGGACGAGGAAGCGGACTCTGATGATCGGCCTGTGGAAGGTCCGCCGATTTTGAGGACAATCGTGTCGTCTGGATTGTTAGGTAGCGAGAACCCGTAGCCCAGGATGAACTCCGAGTTGGGCTTTGGGCCATAGTTGTTGAGCAGCTCCGAGCCGCTCGGCGTGGGCGAGTGGATCACAAGCGCTATGGATGGTCCGGAAACGTCCGCCGTAGATACAACCCATGAAACCGGATGTCCTCGGGCGTGGTTCAACGAATCGATTCCAGGGAGCAGGACAGGATGGGACGTCGGGGTGGCCACCAACGATGGCGTTGATGAGAGCACGGTGGAAGGAAACGCGCGAGAAGAGAGGTATGTCGATGCTGTGAGATATCGATCCCTAGGAGGTGGTGAGCCCTGGCCACTTAGAGGGCTTAATTGAGCATAGGCGTACCAAGTGAATTGCGCTCCCCAACTGGCGTTCGCGGCGGCGATGACAGACTTGCACTGCTGCCACTCGGCTTCCCAGTCGCGACGTCTGTCGAGAGTCGCGCCATATAGGTTCGAACCCTGGAAGGCCTTGAGCTCGGCATCAGAGAAGTGCAACGGGGTTCGGAGCCTGTCCGGTGAGGGAAGGGTCGCAATGTAAGGACCATGCTTCAGTATCCCCTTCGACCTGACATGAGAGTCAGTGATCAAGAAATATCTGACCGTACAAGACCTACGCTGCGGGATCAACCAGCCAATGTAGGGTGACATAGCTTGACTCTAGTTGTCGCTCATTCCAGTGATCGAACGCGCTCTCAGCAACCTTGAGCAGCTGGTAAAGTGCCGTTCTGGAGACGTCCGGAGTGATCGCGAGCGAGAACGGGATTGACACCACGGGCGCGTCTGCAGAAACGTCGCTGCCAGCGATGACATTGAATCCAGATGCAACTACATGAAGTCTTTTCTCAGCTCGTCACCGTTCTCTGCGCATGCTGGCGGAATGACACGCTACCAGGCTGGAAGTGAACTGCTGGGTGGATGCGAGCACCACAATCCACGAGCCAAGTCTTGAACGAGGACACATTCTCCGGCTCAGATACGTTCATGCTGAGGTAGTGTTCGCAATTCCTTGAATATTTCTTTTGGGCTGTAATCGTTGATGGAGGAGGAGGAACGGGGTTGCCTTGGGGTTGCCGAGCAGATCATCTGCTATGACCGTCCGGGCTTGATTATAGATAAGATAAGATCCACTTCCGCCGCTCTCTTCCGCTGCTGCACACCGCGATTCCGAGACTTCTCATTCACCTCTATGTACCAGTTGCCATGCTGCTTCCGCATGAAATCCTACATCTCGTGGACGCTGCTACGCATGGGCCGACGCGCTATACAAATACCCCAGGATCTACTATGGACTGACACCACCGCCTACACGATATCATCGAAGGAGCAGCACCTGGGTCACTTCCTTTCGTCTCCGCCTCCGACATGATATCCCAGGGAAGACTTTCCTCGGCGATTGCTTGTTTCTCTATCATGCAGCCTGCTTAGCCAGGTGGGCTTGGTATTGTGCCGGGGTGAGTGTTTTCTGTCATTCCCACATCAGCAGAAGCCACGACGCGCGCAGAGGATGGTGTAAGCAGTCGCAGAGCGTAGATGTTGTCATACCTGGGAGAACGCATGCATCTGCGCAATTTGCTCCTTCAAGACTTCGTTGACTGTACTATCGGTCGTCAGCGTCCTCCCCGGTGCTCTTCCAGAGGCAGCCACTCACTGAAGCGGTGTCTGGCCAGTGTGCTCTTGCCCTCGAATGCCTAGCAATCATATCATCACGCGCACGCTCATCGCCGCGGTCCAGGCCGCCCATCGGTAAGTACAAGCCTTACCTCACTCACAACGAAAACCGCGTAGTTCTCTCCGCATCCGTTCGATGTGTCCTCAATCTCCAGGTGTGCTACGGGAATAGCTGCTCTGATTGCAGCCTCAAGGTTCGCAGCGGAAATCGGCATCGTATGCGGCTAGAAGTTTAGAGACGGAGGATGGAGCAATGGAGGAGACTCGAGAGGATGGGGTCGGTCAGCCAACCGTAATCTGATAAGATGACGCACGACATCTTATCTTATCCGGCCTTGAACTGGTTCCGAACGACGCTGAGCCAACTAAGGCTGGAAAAGTTGAAGCTTTTCGCAACTACATATCGGTGAGTGAAAGACTCACGCCGTCGTACTGCACTCTCATGTAGAGTACAGCTATCAGGATCACGGGGTGTGGCAGAAGGATCGCCTGTCCTCAGCCTGTAGCATGAGTCGACCGCCCTTGAATGCTACTAATTCTAAGGAATCGTAGCGGCACTCTACCTGATGCTCATGACCGAACTTGCTCCTGAGCGAAGCTCTCATCTCACCTATGACTGCTGAGAATAGTTTGACCTGGGCTATTAGGCCTGCAAGCCTGGTAATAACACATCTCGTTCCCATGCCTATTCGTCTGCGCACATCTACGCGTGGCGAGCTACGTTTCGCTCTCTTCGGTCTGCTTGCACGGACTCGGCTGCTCCATCCCCCTCCCCACACTAAGCTTCAGAAGCAGTGCTGCCTACGACGCTGTAATTGTGGAGTTGGTGATAATTCGCGAGCGGTAAATTGATGTAGAAGCTTGCGTACGAAAGACCACTTCCGTTTGCAAAGATAGGCAGTCCCTGTACCAGTATGTCGCATGCAGATGGGCTCCGCTTGATTTTGAATTGCATGAAGATATCGTGAATTGCTTCAGACGAAGCAGCGGGATCGCGCCTGACGCACAATGTTCAGTAGCGGGAACGAAGCATCTCCCTCTAGCCATCACTTCAGTGTTCCGGATGTGAGGACGAAGAGGAGGCAACATAGTGTGCTACACATTGTGGTTAATAGTCATCCGGATCTTATCTAATCTAATCACCTCTCGGCTCCTTCGCACTTCCGCCAGCGCAGTCTGAGTGAGTGAAGTTTGAACGTTACACTTCACTCTGAAGATCTCAGGTGCAGCACTCTGCAGCTGTGGATAGGTATGAACTTTCTCATAAGATGCGCGTATGTATAGCGAGTCTAACTGAATCCTTCTTAGACTGCAGTCGGCTCACATCAGTCCTTACGTGGCAGTCCCGTCGCCAGTGCAGGCCACTAGCGATCAATCTGTCGCATGAAGTGGAGGACCCGGTATACGCCAATATCATCTATCAAGGAAGCGGCTCGCAGCTGCGTTATCTCCATCGAGACGCAAAATGCCCACTTTCGCAGGTGAGCGGCAATCTGCGCAGAGCCTCGACATACTCACACGCAACCATCGCGAACTCTAACTGTTACTCTCCCACCGACTACCACCGTGCCATGCTAGAGCTACGCAGCAAAGCTGCCAAGATGGCTGATGCCACAGGGTCGAAGATTGTCAACACGAAGGACCGCATGAAGAGCCAGCCGAGCAAGAACATCAACTGGGACGCGGACATCAGGTCCAAGCCTCCTCCGCCTCCGAAACCGCCGAAGCCGCTTCCTCCGCCGTCGCGGACGTCGTCTGCGAGCAGCGCCTCTACGGTCGCCACCTCTCAGGCAGAGAGAACGAAGCCTCCCGTGCCAGTGCGGCGGGCCGGGTCCTCTGCCAGCGCTGCACCGTCCTTGGGCCGATCGGTCAGCCAAGCGAGCCATAGCAGCAGCACATCCCTCAATGCGTCCCTGGGCCCTCCTCCAACCGTCCGCCGTGAAACGCGCCCCGATTCCGTCTCTCCTCCGCCAGCGTATCCGAGCAGCTCGTCGTTGCCGCGAATTCAAGAGCCACAAGCTGAGGAGGACGCCGATATCGACCGCTTCGACTGGGCGAACCTGTCACCGGAAGACAAGCAGATATTCTTCAGTTGGCTCGACGAGTTCTTTGCGCGGTACCTGCATGTGTCTGTCCCCCCTCGCACTGCGGATACTGTGCAGCACGTCAAAGTTACTCCCGGGGGACGCACTCCTTCGCCTATGACGGGTCCTGTAAGCCCTATGCATTGGTAGAGATGCGTTCCGATAGCTGATTACTCTTGACAGCCCCAGGTACAGAGGACCTCTCGTCCGAAGACACCTCCCCGCCCGATGTTCGGGAGCCCATCAACCGCCGGTCCTGCCGCCTTCGCTATGACCTACCCACCTCCCACAGAGCACGGCTCCGCCGGCGCTGACCTTGCGCACTACTTCTCCCCGCACACACACTGGTCATCAGCCTGGTATACCGACGGAGACAGGATGGCCCCGCCACTCAAGGGCAACGGTCACATGGCGTATGCAGGCGGGTGGGAGTCTAACGGCACTACCCAGACCATCTCAGGCGGGGTCCTGTTCTCCGACCTCAGCATGTGCTGGTACTCCGTCTCATGGCCGCAGACAGCACCTCCGACCCACGACGCCAACGACAGCCGTATCGTCCACCGCAGTGCGCGGTATCTCCCGCGCCCGTCGCCTTGGTCTCGCGAGCAGCTCATCGACGCGCACGAGACATACGGAGAGACGGTCGCAGGGTTTGCGGAGAGCTTCGAGGACGGGGGACAGCCGTGTGCTCGGGGCGAGTGCTGGGACCTCGCGAACGAGGCGCTGAAGTACTTCGAGCAGTACGACTACGTGCCGAAGCCCGTGCCGAGTGTTTCGCGCACGCACGGACACCTCATCTACGAGGGCAAGGCGTCGGAGAAGGGCAAGACGCAGATGGGCCGCTGGCGCGGGGGCGACGACCGCGTCCGCCGCGGAGATATCGTGGAATGGCGGAGTGCGCGGGTCGGGACAGGACCGCTATCGTGGGCGATGCTGGGCAACCCGGACCACACGGCGGTCATTGTGAGCGACATGGTGCCGAAGACGAGCGTGGCGGACGGGATGGCGGTGCGGCCGGCGGAGATGGGCACGTTGGAGGTCATCGAGCAGAGTCTAGGTAAGCCGCCGAAGCGGGCGCGGTACGACCTCTCCCAGTTCCAGGAGGGAGAGGTGTGGATCTACCGCCCTGTGGGTTTGGAGGCGTATGTAGGCACACTCCTTGGAGCGAAGTGTCCTGAAGGCGTGAACGCGTTGAGCGTAGTATGATGATGTTTGGATGTCAATTGGATGAATAGCTTATAGGACACTCTCGACGCTATGCGACGTGGTTTGGCTGGAACTCTTCTCCGAGTACGGTGATCAAGGTTAGGAGAAGAACTCACCGCTACATAGCGTTGCATGCTCCGAATACTCGGTTTGGGTCGACATTCAAGCGAGAGGTCCGGCGTCCGGACCGGAGGAGAAAAGGCGGCACGTGCTCCGATCCTCTGGACTGCAATTTGGAAGTTGCAGCAGCACTGCAGGTCTTCCGCTTCCTCCTCGTACCTCCTCGCGTCCTCCTTTGCCTTCGGGTGTCTCAATCATCATCAAAATGCCTCGCGCAACGTCTGACAGGTTTACTCGCGCGCATCAGCCATCCGCGAAGTCAAAAGCCTCGTCCGAGGCCTCTGGTTCTGCGGCCTCTCGGAATCCTATCTTCAACACCGAGCGGTTTGGCCAGCATATTCTCAAGAACCCGCAGACAGCTCAATCGTATGTCTTGTGAAGTTTAAATGAGATATCACTTGCTCAGACTGCCCATACGCAGGATTGTGGACTTGGTCAGTACCTGAACACACCGGAGGCCAAGAGCTCGGTCTCATGCTGACTGCAGCTACATGATCCCGTAGGCGAACTTGCGCCCAACTGATAAGGTGCTCGAAGTTGGTCCAGGTACCGGAAATCTGACGGTCCGCATCTTGGAGAAAGCGAAGCATGTCACCGCGGTGGAGATGGATCCTCGGATGGCGGCCGAGTTGACGAAGCGTGTGCAGGGAAAGTGAGTCCTTCTGTTGCCACCTCCCTAGGTCTCTCGCCTTATGTGCTTCACCGCAAGGCCCGAGCAACGCAAACTGGAAATTATGATAGGGGACTTCGTGAAAGCCACCCTCCCTTACTTCGACGTCTGCATCTCCAACACCCCGTACCAAATCTCCTCGCCCCTCGTGTTCCGACTTCTCTCTCACCGACCCCTATTCCGCGTCGCAATCCTTATGTTCCAGCGCGAGTTTGCGACGCGACTGGTGGCACAACCCGGAACTGCACTATGGTCGCGACTGTCGGCGAACGTGCAGCTCTATGCCAAGGTCGACCTCGTCATGAATGTCGCCAAGAACAACTTCCGACCACCACCAAAGGTCGAGAGCAGCGTCGTGCGTGTGGTACCGCGCGATCCTCCACCACCTGTGGAGTTTGGCGAATTCGATGGATTGGGGCGGATTGTGTTCACGAGGAGGAACAAGACGGTGCATGCGAACTTCATGGCGAAGGGCGTGATGGAGATGCTGGAGAACAACTGGAAGACATGGGCGTCTGTCAACAATCTGGTGCGTTATCCTGATCTCATCCCGAGTCGCCAACGCCTCACGCCGGCTTGTAGATTGTGGAGGACGACGTGGACTTCAAGAAGAAGGTGGAGGAGGTGCTCGAAGAGACAGGCTTCTCCGAGAGCCGAGCAGCGAAGATGGACCTCAACGATCTTTTAAAGTGTGTATACATCTCTTACGATCCGTCTGAGGGGCTGGAACTGACGCGACAATTATCCCGCACATCAGGTTGCTGTCGGCATTCCATGATGCTGGTATACACTTCGCCTGAGAGCTGTGCGGCCACTCGCCATCGATGTACTATCAACCTTGTAGGCTATGTCAGTCTCCATCTACTTCACCCTGGTCGAACGACAGCAGCATCTTGCAGTTGTGACGCAGGAGCAAGAGCGTACGTTCATATTGCCGTTTGTAAAAAAAAGATTACCCTCCTCCGCCACCTCCGCCACCTCGGCAAGCGCCGAAGCGAAGCCGCCCAAGGAGTGGTTCTCCACAATTGTTCTCCAACAACTCCATCTCGATTTGATAGTCGCGGCGGGGCGGGCACTTGCCTGGTGGGGACTTGACGTCAACCTCGTCAGCTACGGTAGGCTGCGGTATCACGGCAGACATATATAAAGGCCCAGATATGTTGAGGCCGTTTCCTCACAATCCTCTACTGTATCAACGACCTCACGACTTTCAACGAACAACCACCTCTGTCCTTACCCAACATGTCCTCTGTCAACGCTGCTCACATCTCCGCCGCTGCCCACCTGGACGCTGAGCACGTGAAGCAGGAGCGCATTGACCTCAATTCCATTGGCGAGGGTGAGTCGCGTTTGGTCCATCGTCGTGGCTTGCAGCTACTGATGCTCTGTGTTTTTGTCCACAGCTGAGGCTCGCAAGCTCATGTCGGATGAGCACAAGGCTCTTGGCTACCGCCCGCCTCCTGGTTCCCTCGCTTCTGAGGCGCAGGCTGCCGCTGCGAAGCACCCTGATGCCTCTGCTGGTGTAGACCAGGCCACGCTGGCTCGTGCCGCGCTCGCAGATGCTACGAAGATAGCCTCTGGTGGCAACGCTGGACAGCTGGACCTTCAGAACGTCGGCCTGGGTGTGTATAATCGCATTTTCACAAGACACGGCAATTGCTGACAGACCTTTGCAGATGAAGCTCGCAAGCTCATGTCTGAGGAGCATCGTGCCCTTGGCTATCGTCCACCGCCCGGTTCTCTCGCCGCGACCGCCCAGTCCGAGGCAGCGAAGCATCCTGATGCCTCGACGGGTGCCGACCCCGCAACGCTGGCGCAAGCTGCGCTGGAGGATGCGAAGAGGATCGAGGCTGAGCGCAATGGCGCACAACTTAACCTCACCACCATCACCGCTCCCGAGGCCCGTGCCCTGCAGTCCGAAGAGCACAAGACACTCGGCCACCGCCCTCCTCCGGGTTCGGCCGCCGCCCAGGCGCAGAGCGTCGTCGACTCGCGTGCGCAGGTCCCGGTGACGAAGGAGCTTGCGGCGGAGCTCGAGTCGCAGGAGCACAAGGCGCGCGGTCATTTGCCGGAAAGCGGTACGATCGCCCCCGTCGCGCAGAGTCTTGCAGACAAGAACGCGCGGGATGGCGGGGAGAGGAAGCTTGTCGATGTCGGCTTGTGAGGCTGGCTTCGAGGTTGCCGTGCTAGAGAACGATCCATCCATTGTATCATAGTCATAGCATTCGGTCCTGCTGACGTCAATGTATCATAGCTGCAATGTTCCTGTCCTACCACATTTGTGAGCGTAAATGTTTCAACTCTTAGACGTACGAATCGGCTGTGAGCTTGCGCATCCCTCACCATTCGCAGGTCGTGTCACCGTGCAAATCTCAGGCATCTACGCTCCGAGGAGTAGTAATATTCCACCACTTACTTACTCGCAGTCTCGCACTCGTGCGTGCTGGAATAGAAGTTGTTTCAAGTTGGCCCGTAATGCGTACGTATAGACTTGAGGGTCACAGTCGTCCCCCCGATCCTGCGAGAGCTTCGTATCATGTACATCACTGCTACTTTCTTCCGCACCTCCTTTTCAACGCTACACCTCCTTTTCAACGCTATAGAGGTACAAGTCTGTCGCTAGGGCCCCCGGAAAACTGCGCAGCGTCGCGCCGTGCGCTGTCGCTAGGGGCCTCGATTCTTGTGAACTCCCGGCGCTTCTACCCAAAGCCTCCTTCCTTCTCGTCCATCACGACCATCGAGGAATCATGTCCATCCAGGTGCGTTCTGAGTCTACGCAATGTCCTTCACCTAGGCTGAGTCTGGCTACTAATATCGCGCACATAGTCAAGTACTATTGCGCGGCCTCTGGATGCCCGCCTCTTGAACGTGGACGTCCTTGCCAGTGTCTTCGATGAACTGGAATGGGATGAATACCCAGTAGAATCTCGTGCTACTTGTGCTCGTGCGGCGCGCGTTTGCCACTCGTTCGCGTCCGTCGCACTTCCAAAAGTGTGGAGATGGCTGCCCGACTTCGTCCCGCTATGGATCCTCCTCCTTCATGACCATGTGCCTGCGGTGACGCCTTCGAAATTGGAGTTATTCTCTGATGCAAGGAATCAACTTATCAGTAATGTAAGTACTGGATTCTAGCCATGTGTGCCGTACTGACTACTCCTTGTATCAGGTCAAGGATAACAAGCTCTACCAGGATGCATCGTGTTGGGGACGTTTCCTGCGTTATGCGTCTTACGTTCAACGACTGGATAGGGTGTTCTTCATGATCGGGGAGATTGACTTGCTGCGCTCGGTCATCGCGCACAACGACCACTGTACATTCTTGCCGGGATTGAGACGCCTAGCGTGGATGCAAATTGCAGACAGCGGGACCACTATGGCTTCGCTATCCTCCACTTCCCTTGTCGAGTTACACCTACACACCGGGCGCATGGCTTCCAGCGAGGAGCTCATGGCACTTCTGCCGTCTCGAATTCTTACCCTGCGGAAGCTGGTGTTCATATCGGTCTACAACGCCTGGGACGGCATCACCCTCGTCAAATTGTTGACAGGCATGAAGCACTTGCAATCGCTACGACTCGACTCGAATTATCGACTTCTGCACTACAGTCTACTTCGACAGCTCTTCGCATCGCTTCCCCTCGAGCACCTCTACTTCTACATCGCTAATCTCAATGATCTCACTCGTCCATGTCTCATATCCGCCCCACACTTGCGATTCTTGGAGTGTAAAGGCGCTATGGCGGATATGGTGGCCTTGCTCCCTCATCTCCAAACTCCATCCCTCACTACGTTCAAGTTTGAGAGCCTGTTCAAGGAGACGTCGGGTCACGTCTCGTCCATGTGCACGATACTGAGTCAACGGCCTTTCTCAGACACGCTGAAGGGCATATCACTGGCCATGCGACTGCCATTTGGGCCACCGTTTACTCTCCAGGTCGTCGATTTACTTCAAAATCTCCTCTACCCCATCCTGTCGATGTCGTGTCTGGAAAGCCTGTCGTTCGTCTATCCACGGCGGGTCACAAGACCTATCACAATAACGGATGAAGATATCGCTACGATCGCACGAGCTCTTCCGAACCTCAAGTGCCTCGAGGTCATAGTATATGCTCCCGAGCCGGTGGTATCAGACCACTGGGTCGAAACCGATCAGTCCACCCCGTCGCCTCCCCCTCCACTTCTTTCGGTCGCATCCCTCGTTCATATCGCGCAGTATAGTCCGCATCTGGAAGAGCTGCACCTGCAAGCTCTCAGAATTGACTTGGAGGCCGTTCCCGTCCCTACGTCGCCACCTACGCAGTCTCATCCGCTACAACTGCTCACCCTCCGCGACCCGGACTTCGAGAAACACGTCGACGACATGACTGGTTTTCTGCGGTTCCTCGACCGTCTGTTCCCGAACCTTCAGTCTACCGGTCAGCGACATGCGGTTCCGAGGAGCTTGCAGCCCCAAGAGCAATCGTACCTGTACGATCTCCGATAACATGGGGACGTTGCGGTGCTGCGGAGCGGAGGAACATCTTTCTACGCTCGTAGATCTTTCTGGG
Source organism: Polyporus arcularius HHB13444 (assembly GCA_004369055.1). Taxonomy (NCBI): domain Eukaryota; kingdom Fungi; phylum Basidiomycota; class Agaricomycetes; order Polyporales; family Polyporaceae; genus Polyporus; species Polyporus arcularius. The sequence continues at coordinate 19,848 of ML210990.1, read as the reverse complement.
ACAGAAGATAAGTATGCGGATCGGGATTCTGGCAGCGTGCGTAGGATATAAGTAGATATCAGTCCCTCGCAATGGCCACCGGTTGAGGTTGGTGTTGTACGTAGTGAAGAAGCCTTGGTTTGTAGATTTCGCTGGATGGTAAGTATGTGATGCAATAGCCCCACTCAATTCTAACGGACAGATTTTTTGAGGCTGTGCCCGCGGGCTTCAACCGAGCTGATGTGATTGCGCTACTGTTGCCGAGTAGCGAAAGCTCGTCCCTCCCCTCCAGGGATATGTTGTAGATCGACACTGGTTGGCCGTACATCCACAGGAGTGGTGTCATTTCATAGGCATTCTGAAGATACTGGGTGACATGGGTCTCTGGAGGGCACAACTCTGATATACGCACGTATTCCTGCACAGGAGGGAAGGAGCAGCTTCAGTGCGTTGCTCGGCAACAGAACATCAGCTCGGCTCGGGCCCTCTCGTGCCCCCGCGCACAGCCTCAAAAAATCTGTCCGTTAGAATTGAGTGGGGCTAATGTGGTACAGATCTGTTCGAGCGCGAGCCTAACACCCCGCTCACTTGCTGATGATCAGCAGCTGTTTAGTTGCACGCCGAGCGCTTCGACTGAGCAGGTTGTTCCTTCCGCTCCACCACGACCACCTGCGTCAAGAAGCTTCGCCCACAAGTCGACGGTACGCCGCGAGACGTATTCGCACAATTCTCTTGTCTAGAGACTCCCCGAAATGAGATCGACTGCTAACATCGCGCATATAGTCATGGCAGGCTGGGTTGCGTGTCGCTCAGCCATCAGCCGAGCGTGGTCTGGCTGTGCCGTACAATGTCCTTTGATTGTGCATATCGTGACTTGGGACCATGGGCTTTAGGCACTGTTGCATAATAGAAGGTGAGATGTGAACTCACCTCACTTTCTCTGATCCCCGGTGTCGCTCCAAGAGGCATATCACCGGACGGACCTTTCCGAATTTCAACCACCTGTGCTTCTACTGACCAGTGAGCGCGACAGGGGGTTGATCATTCCACCACTGTAGATACGCTGGACGGTCCTTCCACTGCTCCAGAACGGTGTCTCCTGACCGGTCCTGCACGTCAATCTCACGAGTGGCCAGCATGGACGTGAGATGCAGCTCTATTGATCTGACGTCCGGCGGCACATCACGATGGCAGTGTTCCTTCCGACCTAGTCTCTTCTGTGCGTATCTTGCGAATGTGCCTATGGAGTAGCCCGACCTTTAAACGGTGCCGCGGCTTCGCAGGAAGCGAGGCTTCAGCTTCAACGCCTTTCACGTCGTGCCGCGGCACATCTTCACATCCCGCTCCTTTCCCTCCTCCTCGTCTTCCGCCCTCTTCTCGACGCCAGCCTGACATTGGGCAACATGTCGGAGATTCTTGAAGAGAATCCCGCTGAGGCCTTCTTCGGTGGCCTCCTGGTTGAGGTCTTCATCGCTTGTATGTGAGTAACCCACTTTGGCTTTCCCATGTTGTCCTTGACTTGACAAATTGACGTGCCTCGTGAAGTCTGTTTGGCATCACGACTTTGCAGACCTTCATCTACTTCCAGACGTACCCAAATGACTCACGCTTGTTCAAGCTCTTCGTATGTCCTCACTGCTTCAACGATCCGTCTTGTGCTCACTCCCTGTGAATGGACCAGGTGGCCGTTACTTGGTGCGTCTATTGCAGCAAAGGTTCGGTGTAGCTGCTGACGCCCACGTGTGCAGGATCTTGGAGGTCGTGCACACAGCCTTCTGCATACAGTTCTGCTATGCGTACATCATCCACGGTTTCGCAGACTTCACGGGCTTGAATAATATCAACTGGTATGTCTTCAAGCTCCCTCGCAATGAGCCACCTTCTCAAACTATGTTCCATCTCAGGGGTGTCGGCGTAAGTGCCGCTTGCTTTGACGAGGTCGATGGGGGGTGTCACTCACCGGCTTGCCCCAATATGTAGATCACCGTCTTCACGGAAGTCATTCTGTCCACTCTCGTGCAACTGTGAGCATTTCCTACGGGTTTACGAAATCTTCAGTAGCTGACGGTCTGTTAGCTTCTACGTGAGACGAGTATGGATCAGTGAGTATCGCTGCTATCCTGCGTTAACGTCTTGCATCTAACTCCACCTGCATAGTGAGCGACAAGTCGAAGATCCTCACTGGTGTCATTGTGAATATTCCACCCCCCATTATGTCGCCCACGGCCTGACGATGAACATCCAGCTGTTCTTTACGATTAGCCGAGTCGCCTTCGGTATCGGGTCGACCATCCTCAGGTATGTGTCGATGACACCGTGTCGTCTTTCATCATGCTTACGGGACTCCCGTAGCTACCGATTCCCTCACTGGCTGTTATTCAGATCTGAGACCGCGGCGACGGTACGTCCCCCACGACCTCCTAGGCATGACGCACACTGACCGTGGTTCGGCAGGTAACCGTTTCCGGTGGCTTGGGCGCTGCAGCCCTCGTGGACGTTATGGTGGCGCTCACGCTCTCTTTCTACCTGTCCCGCGGACGCTCGGACTACCACAGGTACGCTTATTCATACCCGTCCTTGTTCTCTGGACGGCCTATTGACTGTTGCGGGGTTTAGGCAGTCAAACAGCCGTGTCAATCGCATAATGTTGTACGCTGTCAACTCTGGCGCGATTACCGCGTACGTACGATCTATGGGTACAACTTTACTCTTACTGACGAGCCTGGGATTTCAGCACGGCATCCATCCTCTCCGTCATTCTGGTAAGTCGACACTCTGCTTTCCTATCGCCGCTGAGCACTCACGTGTCGCGCACCGTAGTACGCTACGCAGAAGCAGAGTCTCGTCTTCCTCGGCTTGGTTGAGATCCAGGGCAAGCGTGAGTTTCTACATTCGTATTTCAGCTAGCAGTGCGCTGATGTAGTGGAACGTCTCGTAGTTTACGCCAATTCGTTCCTTGGAAGCTTGAATGCTCGGTCGCACATGCGCAACCAGGTGAACTCTGCGGCTCAGGGCCCTTCATTCGATTCGTATAGCAACAGCGGGTTCCGTTCCGTCGCACCCGCAGTGGTAAGACCTTCAAGCCCCACTTGTATCAATGCTTAATGCCGAAATCATATTCTAGCCGAAGGTCGAGGTTTACCGCCAGACCGTCGTCACAAACGACATCGGCATGCGCGTGTTACAGCAGGAGATCGATGACGTGAGCCCAGCAGCTCGGGATGTTCGACACAGCTTACTGACTTTGAGTCTCGCGCTGTCCACTACAGATTTACGACGTTAAGACGATCAGGGGCGGGGAGCTAGTTTAGGTTGCGACACTGTCTATCTTTATTGCTTCAGAGATACTTATTGCGACTTGAGACATCCAAGACGCCTCATTCGGACTCGATGACTATCATGGACGGAAGCTGCCACGCTAACAGCGCGCGGGGCCTTTACTTCCCTCACTGAATGACCGTACGACGGACACCGACTCGACGCCAGTGCGAGTGTGACTGACACGCGCAGCAGCACGTGAATGTGACCGCTGGCGTTTTGGGGTGGGCGGTGCGCCACCAGTCCTGATCGGGTACGGTCGCGGTTGCTCATGGGCTCGGTGAGGGCGCCTGGTTTGCTCCACTGTTTCTGGCTGCGTCGCCAGTGCGCCACCTCAGCCCAGCCACATAAGCCATGGTCTCATCGCTCCTCTCCCCCAGCTCATCCTCATCCCTCTTCCCCCCGCGATAAGACTCCCGTTAGTCGTATCTGTGCTCGACCCCCCCTCTCATCACCAGTCCGGAACCTCATCCACAGCACGACGACGACGAAGAGAACAGCGCCAGCGACGAGATGACCGCGACAGAGACTGCGCCCATGATGACGGTAGAGGTGCCCGTCGTCACCGGAGACGTCCTCCGTGCGATTGATACCCCTGTTGTGCCGCCCCCGACCGCGTCGCCGCCCGCGGTGCCGACTACTGCAACTACCGCGAAGAAGAGCCACCGGCGCACGTCGAGCTCTGCCTCGGAGGCCACGAAGATGAACGGACACCGGCGTCACTCGAGCTCTGCCTCGGAAGCCACGAAGATGACCGGACACCGTCGGACGTCGAGCGCTGCGTCAGATATAGCCAAGGCTGCGGGCATCGACGTCGAGGCCGTGTCGATGGGTACGTCATATCGTGCCCCTGTCCTGCGTGGAATGCAAGTGACTCAATGTATGCGCACATCCAGCGGAGGCGCGCAAGATCATGTCTGAAGAGCACAAGATTCTGGGGTTCCGGCCCCCTCATGGTTCGTTTGCGGCCGAGATCCAGTCCATGGCGGCGAAGCATCCGGAAGGCAAGCCTGGTGCTGAGATAGACACGGGCAAGCTGAAGGAGATTGCCAGAGTGGACGCGCTGCGCATCCTGTGAGTACTCGCGAATGGCGTGGAATTTATCGTGTGCTGACGCCATACAGTGCGGAGCGCAAGACAAGCACCGGCGCCGACCTGGATGCGCTCCCGAACGCCACGAAGACGACCAATGGCAACACGCTCCACACCGCACCCGCGAGGCACTCGCCTCCCAACCCCGGCATCAACCTCAACACAATTAGTGCTGGTATGTGCTGCGTCATCCTAGCCCTGAGAATGTCTGCTCATTCACTGCACAGCGGACGCTCGTGTTCTCATGTCGCACGAGCACAAGGCGCTTGGGTACCGTCCACCACCGGGCTCGCTCGCGGCCGAGGCGCAGAGCGCTGCTGCACGCCATCCGGAGGGCGACGGCACGCACCTCGACGACGAAACGCTCCGCGAGATTGCCGTCCGCGATGCGGAGCGCATCAAGGCTGACCGCGAGTTGAACATGGTTGGCGAGGTCAACGTCAGCGCTCTCAGCAAAGGTCCGTGCCCGTCTACTTCTCACATATGAATGTGCTGCTGACGTTCGTTCGTACATGTAGATGGTGCATCGGAGATCCAGTCTGTTGAGCAGAAGATTCTCGGCCACCGTCCGCCATCCGGCAGCCTGGCCGCTGAGGCGCAGAGCGCAGGCGACAAGCACCCGCACGGCGGCACCTTCGACCCGGCCAAGAACCCGGTCGCACTCGAGGACGTGAAGGAGGCCGCGCGGAAGGAGGCCGAGGAGCTGCGCGAGGCAGAGCAGAAGGCGGAGTAAGCAGCATCTTGAGCGGAATGTGTACGATTAGGTACGATATTGACGTTATGTGCTCTTCTCTTCGCCGTGCGTGCGTTTGTGTAGCAGGTCCCCCACGCCTACACCCACCCCGTCCAACCTCACGGAGACTGCGACGCAGAGCGCGTCGGATTCGAAGGTGACGGTCGACGACGCGGCGCAGACGGAGCCGATGCCGAGTGACAGGCGCGGTGTCAGGACTCCGCCGCTGCAACGGAGCGAGACCGCGGACTCGGTGGAGATCGTCTGCGAGGTGCTCGCGTAGGTCGTCGCATCGCAAGGGGTACGTGGACGCGAAAGCGAAATAAGAAGAAGAAGTACTTGGAAGGACTCGTTTCCACTAATTCGACACGTCTCAAGAACTGGATCGCATTGACATGTATACTTACTTACGACCACTGGCATGGAGTCTCCTCCACCATCCCATACATTACTTACCCGCACTCATTGACAATACTTACTCTTGATAGAGCCCAGAATCATTGAAAGATGTATCGTATTACTTGTATACAGATAGCCTACGTACACGGATTGTGTTGATGCAATATATTCCGTAGCTAACCCGCTTTCGACTTCCCGGGGATTTATGGTGGACGAGCCAAGGACGAGCAGCAGAAGACAGATCTAGATCGGAAGGCGCGACATGCTATATCGGGGAATTCCCGCCACGCCGCAGGGTCCCGCCTGTTCCCGTCTACCACCGTCGGGACTTCACGCACTCACTCACTCCTGTTGTAACTCGTCACGACGCACATATATTCAATCAGACAACGACGACGGTGACCCTTGATCCAGCTTGACTCAGATGTGCTTGCCAGTCCGGGAGCGCTAGCGATGATCCCTGAGAGGACATGAACCTGAGGGCCACTACGGTTCGCGGTGCGTTCTCACAGAAGTCGGAGGAATTCTCAACGCAAATAGCTGTACCGCGCTCCGCGTCGGACTCTCATGCATTATGGCTGGGCGAATATACAGCGGGAAGAGAACTCTGAGGCTCTATGGCAGGTCCCATGCGAAGTGCAGGAGGCATGTCATTGGGGTCCACGAGTCTCTCAGGTGAGCTCTTGTTGCTTCCTAGGCTTGTGCGGTCGCACTCATGCATTTCAAGGGTAGCTTCGGCGTTGTGTCTTGAACGCAGGCGGCTGGACGGTACGCGCGTGTTCTTTCGATTTGCTATACAAAGCGGACCGCGCGGGCGCGCGCCGACAGTCGTACTGCTCATGAGGAAGATACGTCGCGCGGCACGGCATCCATGGTGCTGCGTATGGTCCACCGTGCTGTATATCCCTCGATCGTCCCCCACCGCTGTTTCCGGTCCTTGCGAATGCGGTTTGCGACCATACTGTACAACGCCGGGTACTTGCTCCTGTTTTTCGCAGCCGAACATCATCGCGTGACAGTCTGAGTGAGTGCGGATGTTGGTCGAGCTCGGTATAAGGCGACAAATCATTCCTCGGCCTCATAGAACGCTATCTGAACCGAGCCATGTCCTCCGGCGCAGATGTCGGCGCTGCTGCAACTGTGGCCCTATATAGATCCTTGTGCGTCGCATATCTCCTCGCGGTCGCTCCTCTCGGCTACGCTTGCTGACTGCGCCAGATAGTACTAGTTATACCGCAAACTGCCGCGATGTGGTTGTCTTCGGGTGCAGGACTTCGTCCCATGGATAAGCCAACCTCCTCGTGACGGTCCACTTCACGTGTGGAGTCTTCGTCACGCGCATACATAAGTATGTACTGAGCAAGAACAAGCTCGTGGAACTACTTACTTATTCTCGCTTTGTCTCTAGCGCCAGCGGGTGTCAATTTGGGTGCACACGGATGCGAGACGACTGGCTAGCCTCGATGGTCTCGATTGCTCATCCTAATCCACTTAACCACTCTCTGAGAAGTATCCGACGATGCAAACGACTGTCGTTCCTGGACATGTTCTTTCTCGACGGTGCGGCTCTGGTGCAGAATTGCCTGAAGATGATGCGACTGATCACCTGTATGATGCGTATACAAGGGACCATGTAAGTACTTCGTGTACGTCAAGCAACAACGCTAATGAACTCTGACGGACTAGCATTCTGATAAATCGGAGTTCTGTTTCATCGTGCACCTCCTCCATCTCTCCCTTGCGCTGGCTTCGGTAAGCTGCATGCCGTAGACATCATTGACAGCTCGACGTGATCGGCTTCTGTGAGAGCTATCTCGCCATGTTCACCGCCTCGTACGTATGCTCACCATAACCGCAGGATGGTGCGGCTGTCTATTCACTCACACACTTACCCCAACGATTTGCAGCATCACCTGGATTCTCGTCTCGCAAATACTCCTTGAACTGCAGGAAGTGAACCGGATTGTCATCAGAGTCGCTGCCGACGATCCTTTGCATTCCTTTAGGAGGACCCATACACACGACACGCCTAGCTTCATGGCGACCCTTGGGGCTTTCGTCAGCCCGGGCCTTATGGCATCGCCCGACGATGACCGCAACGCTAGTTGGTACGTCAATTCGCGCTCAGACGGGAAGGAAGAGGAGAGAGGCAAGGCCCAAGGCTGTCTCAGACCGTTGCTCCCACACCGACTCACAGCCCGACATCGATAAGTACCTTGCGTTACTGTTCACCTTTTCAAGTTCTTGTCTTCTCTTCGTCGATATACTCAGCAGTGCCGTGGGACACACTGAAGACGAGTTCAACATTATTTGAAGGCTTCGGGTAAGTACTACCACTTGACGTTTAGGGGATTTCGGAAAGCTCCGCTCTGCTAACCCCTTAGGCTCGCACCACCACCAACGACGCGCTCCTCGATAGCTCTCAACGCGGGATAGCTATTCAAGTGACATTGAACACAAGTCGGAGACTCGCTAATCATCTGATCGTGTACTCTTCGCGTGCTGCTTGTTGCACGACTGAACCGAGAGCTCACGGGTACACACTTGGCCACACGCACCCAAGTACGATTTCCGAAGCGCCCCTAAGCCCTACGCACCAGACCGAACCCGACATCTAGTGCGCGGACCGTCCCCCCAGTCGGGACCAGAGTTTTGATGGTACATACTTTCAGGGGATTTGTACTGGCTAGCTCTACGTATGTAACGTGGTGTAGCACGTAGAAAATACTCCTGTATATCTTCCTTCCCAGTGAGGACCTCGGTGAGTGTTTCCATGTCTCTTCCTTGTAGTCCATGTATGCTCATTCATCGAAGTCCTCGTACCATCCCTCGCGATTACCCTCATCCACTTGGCATCCACTTGACTTCCAGGCTCCAGCGGCATGGGCAATAACGTCTCTATCCCCCTGGATCCCCATATGAATGCAGGCGTACAGATGGCCCACCACGCACTCTTCGAATACGATGTCCTCAATCTGATCTTCGATGTGTTTAACCTTGAGGATTGGAAGGACCGGAAAACATGTGCTCGCGGCGCCCGCGTCTGCCGTGCATGGACCGAGCCTGCCTCTCGAGCACTATGGAGTGGCACCAGATGGAATCTACGTATCCTTTGCATGGTCCTCCTCAAGCACGTCACACCCGCTGGAAGTAGATATCATAAAGATACGCAGGTATGATTCTATCTCTCATTGCTGAGAGAGCTTACTAATTGCGCTGGCTATTCGTGCGCATAACAGAAGACATCTGGTCACTTGCGGCGCAATAGTGTGCAGTTTGAGAGGCTCCTATGTTGCGCGGCGAGAGTCCATCAGCTCTACAGCATAGCTAGCTTGTCGGCTTCACCACAGAACGTCCAGCTAATGCGACACATACTCTCGACGAACAACGGGACGACATTTCTTCCAGCTCTACTCTCGTTGTCCTGGGTGGAGAACCAGACAACTGATGGGTTGCTGCTCCGCTTGATACCTCCTTCTTTACAGGAGCTCGAGCTGACGATCAACTGGCGGACGCCCTCAGAGCAGATACACCGATTGTTTACCGGTCTCTCCCATCCCGTTCTATCACTGCGCACGGTTCGAATCAATTGGTGGCAACCGGAGCAGGTCCTCCTAGATCTAGATCCCCTCCTCAACGTCACTAGTATACGATACCTTACACTCAAGGGCAACATCGTACTCGGCGCAGGAATGCTCTACAAGATCCTCTCAGACCTGGCGCTCGTATCTATACAAGTGATTGTCCGAGACCTCAAGGCATGGAACGAAATAATCCATTGCGGCAACCTGGAGGAGCTCCATTGCGCAGGACCGTGTGCAGACATCGCCGCCTTGGTTACCCACCTCCACGCCCCGAACCTTACGACGGCGGACCTGAGGCTAGACATCGTCGACGCGCACTGGCACTTCGACCGTACGGCACACTCCCGCCTCTGTCGAACCCTGCTCGGGTTCACGTTGCGCTCCCTGCAGCTTCGCTACAAGAAGGTCTGCATCAAACGGTCGCGGCTTTCGAATGCCTCCGACCTCGCGCCAATGCCCCTCTTCTCAGACGACCTCAAAACTCTATCCGGCCGGTTAGCCCTCGAAGACTTCACGCTGCACTCCGAGGCGCCCAGCATCCTCACTGACGACCATATCCTGCAAATGGCAAAGGGCTGGCCCAAGCTCCGCTCTCTGAGTCTCTCGGTCACAACCAACGGATACTACGTCGGTATGCCCACACCCACTGCACTCGTGCACCTCGCGAGGAACTGTCCCAACCTCCGCTCCCTCCGCATACAGCTCCACGCGCACCAGCTGGCTCCCCAGCTTGCAATCGCGTCGCTCGAGCTGCGCGCCCTGCGGCATCCGTTGCGCACGCTATGGGTGCTCAACGCATATGATTGGTGTCAGGCGGTTCAAGAGATGGCGGAGTTCCTGGACAACCTTTTCCCATGCCTTGCGGTGGAGACGTGCGAGGGCTTCCATCCTTTCAACCAATATGACTGGGGCTCGATATGGCGGTGTGTGCGTGATATACAGACACGCCGGCGAGATGGAAGGCAGTCTTGAAGGCATAGATCTCTTGACAGTAGTTGCACGCTGGTCACACCATATACACGCACGTATCATCGAGTCGACGCTCAAAGGGTATTGGTATGAACATTAGCACGCCTTCTGATTCATAGACCATCGACACCAGCCATAGTGCTCTGGTTCCACAGGTACGCGCTGGCAGGCTGAGCAGTGAGCGCGGTAAGATGTTCCCATCACGAAATATGTTGTGTTCTATGTCTAGGTATGATGCGAGTACTGTACAACAAGAATGTCCTTCTCATAATCCGATGCTTCGTGCTCTAGAGTTGCGACTTGAGGAACTGCTCCGAGAAAGGATACGTCGTGTACCCCCGCTCGTTCATCGGCAGGTAGAACGTGTCCAGCTGGGGCTCGTTCAGCGGGATGTTCTCGCGCAGGCGGTAGACAAGATCGGGCTGCACAGATGACTCGTCAGCAAACACGTCAAGATGGACAACGTTGTATGTACTCACGTTCGCCAGGAATGCGCGACCGAAACCGATGAGCTGGTTGGTCTCTTCTGCGACCTTGATGGCCGAGTCGCGCTCGTACCCGCCGGTGGTGATGACCATGCGGGGAGACCAGAGCTTGTAGATGAATTCGGGGTCGACCGACTTGTCCTCGGGCAACGCACTCAGAGGTGCCGTGGGAGTGACGGTGTGGACATAGGCGAGGTCGGGGTATTTCTGCTTGAACTGCTCAATGACATAGGAGAAGGTCGGGACGGGGTTCTTCATGCCCATATCTGCAGACGTATCCCGTCAGCATCCCTGCTCGCGAGCGCGATAGCCTAAGAGTGCACGAACCTTGGTATCGGTTGAAGGGAGCCAGTCGGATACCCGTCTTCCTCGGGCCGACGGCAGCGACGACGGAATCAAGCACCTCGAGCGCGAAACGTGCGCGGTTCTCGATAGAGCCGCCGTACTCGTCCGTACGCTTGTTCGAGACGTCCTGCAGGAACTGGTCGATGAGGTAGCCGTTCGCGGCGTGGATCTCGACACCATCGAAGCCCGCGCCGTGAACCGCGTTGCGCGCGGCGGTGCCGTACCACTCGACGTACTGCTTGATCTCATCCTTGGTCAACTCGCGCGGGACGTCGTCGGGGCTGGTGCTGAGCGGAATGGGGGATGGTGCGACGTAGGGGAAGTCCGGGTTCTCCTGCTTCAACGCGGCTGGGCGCGCGGCGCGTCCGAGTGCCCACAGCTGAAGGTAGATGTACGACCCCTTCGCGTGGACGGCGTCCGTGACCTGCACGCTTTGAGCACGACTGCGATCGCGCGTCGCAAGAACCATAAGGTGCGTACCTTTTTCCATCCCGCGATCTGCTCCTCACTCCAAATTCCAGGTACGTTGGGCATACCGCCCGCTTGCGCGGTGATGTACGTGGCCTCCGTGATGAGGAGCGTGCCCGGGTAGCTGGCGCGCTGCTTGTAGTACTCGACCATCATGTCGGTGGGAACGTGTGCATTGTCCGCGCGGAATCGCGTCAGCGGCGCGAAGACCACACGGTTGCTGAGCTCGAGGTCGCCGACCTTGGCGGGCTGGAAGAGCTTGGGAGTGGAAGACATGTCGATAGCGAGGTGATGAGTGTAAGGTGAATGTGTTTGACGTTGCGGTGAGGACGAGGTGAGGGTTGGCTTATGTAGTGCAGCAGGTGTTTTTCTTGTAGCTTCTCCACCTTTCTCGAGGCAGCCTTATATATCTACCGCGGAGATGGCGACATGGGAGGCGCATCCCACGCCGGCCGCTGCTTCTCAACAGCTTACTGAGATCAACTGCGCGGGCGAGTGTCCTGTGTGACCGTTGTCTAAGGAGTCCCGCGGCATCGGGACAATCCCCGCTCGCCGGGACTGTGAGGGAGGTGATTACTGGTGATTACAAATTTTGCTAACGCGGAAACAGCTGCGATGACTGACATGATCCTAATTGGCTTTTCTCTGCCCCTTGCACGTTTCCCGCACGCTGGAAAGTTGCACCCAAGTCGAGGTGCAAGCACATCAACATCTGAGGCTTCGGAGGAGGAGGTGGAGGACTGTGGAGGAGATACAAACAAAGATAAGCTCCAGGCCAAGACGGCTGCATTATGTTCCTCGGCGTTTGCACTTCCATACTCGGCACTAACACCTCGGCTACGTCGGCTATGTCAGTATGCGGCGGCCGGTACCAGGCACCAAGCAATACTAACCAGTACTAACCCCTATACATAGATGGCCGGCTGTGCCAGTGTTTCAGATACTGATAGCAGCTGATGATGAGCGTATGAGCTAAAGTGAGATACAGTATCTCAGCGAAGTGCTTGGACAGATGGTACGACATACAGTGTCCGGTTGGGTGGTACTTATCTATCGAAGGTGGAAGGCGGTCCTCATCACAGGTTCAGGGGTAGCCTCGAGTGAATGAAGTGGACCTTGTGGATGGATGGGGGGAGAGCATCATACTGTCAAATGTCGGAGTGTTCTGACGGCCATCGATGGGGCAGCTCGAGCAGTTCGGGGTTCCGGATATTCAACATCATGCGTGTAACGAGTGTTGTTGAGAGGCTGAAAGAGTGACGCGGTCAGCAACAGAGGAGATCGCAGGAACAGACGCGTACACAATCGTGAGCGTCGTCAGAATGCCCTTGTGTTTCGGCTTTGAGGAGTCAGATATATGGCCGATGGTTTGCTATCCTATCACCTACCTGTACGAACTGCGAATGTATCACAATGAAAACTGAACGAGAAGATTGATATGCTGAAGATACGCACCACATATGTCGAAATATTCGATAGATAGCAAATGGCGAGGACGCTAGCCGGCGTGGTCAGTTCTGCAGGGCGAGAGTTCTCATTGAAACGTACCCGAAGTATATCGTCCCTGAGGTGGGAAACCCGGAGAAGGTCAGCAAGAGTGCATGACTGCCGAACTGCACAGCACCGACCGTCTCGGAGGAGAATGTGGAACAAGCTATGGCTCCATGTCGGCCGGACATGGAGCGCCTGCCAAAGCGTGAGGACGAAGACGGCCGTGTCGAATGCCAATATCGAGCTCCACGCCGCCGCCAAGTCTGTTCAAAAGTATGCATGATCAGTAAAACTCGGCGGGCAAGTCCGGCCGCCCTGGAAAACCCACAGTATCCTCTGCTCAAGAATGTCCGTTAGCGATTCGCAGAGACATGCCGCATAGGAATGATATGATACTTGGAGGATAGGGACACGCACTGCTTCTGCGATATCCGAAGGTCGCAGCCCACCCATAAGGACACGTTCGGCGAAGGGTTCGATGAGCCGCGTACGCTGAGGATGGCCCACTGTCTCATTATTACGAAGTTAGCTCACACACTGACGTAGGAAGACAACAGGTATGCTCACCGCGCTCACTGCTCCGCCTACGGCACAGATAGTCGATAGCACATAGACGACCCTGCGGTTTCGATTGTAGAGAGCGTAAGTTCTGAGCATTAGTAAAGCTGTGGTCATGCCCGAGTCAGTGCACTGTGACAGTACCTCATGACTGTACTCACCTCCAACGACCAGTTGTGTCACCGCCGCAAGGATCTGATGATACAGCTGCAATGTCCGACATCTTGCGTTCATCCAGATTCGTATTTCAGATCGGGCTGAGCTCGTCCCGACCGAGACTATTACTCACCGCTACAAATCGAACAAGTGCCGGTCAATACCATCATAAATGGCCACAAGAACGACGCACCTCCTCGGGCATGGTTCCGAAGAACTCGTACACGACAGGCAGGTGACCAAGCACCGCCATGTACCGGTTCGCGAAGAAACAACAGGACGCCCAAGAACGGCCTCCGGCCCAGTACCGTTCGACCTCGAGCGGGAAAGTGAGCAGGAAGTCGTAATAGAGCACAACTAGAGCGCAGAGCGTGTCAGCACATACATGAATGGAAAGAAGGACTCGGAGATACAAAGCTAACTCGCAGAAGCGTGCCGTGAGTAAGTACTCACCGAAGGCGACAGTCTGCACCACACGGTTAGGATATGAAGCCTCCGCACTGGACCGTGTAGATGAGTGACTTCAGTCGTGCAAAACTCAGCAGGCGTACTCACACTGACTGCAGATCCGCCGCAAGAGCAGCGCTCATGTTACGCGCGAGGGTTCGGCTGACGGTTCCGAGAGTCTGGATATCCGTGTTCCCGCGGGCCAGGGAATAAGACGTCGTCCTACGATCGAGTGTAGGGAGCAGAGCAAGGAGCTTGTGAGTAGAGCAGGGAGACGACGCTGGGGCGGACGCCGACGACGGCAACTGTGGAACACTGGACAAATGGGTGGGAGAGAAGCACGTCGCTGCCAGCAGGGCTCGCAAGATATACATTGCGACCACCTCCAGGCAGCGAGCTCCTAAAAGCGAACGTCTTCCGTGCCACATACGCTCGTGCACACGCCTGAAGACTGCAGCTGTCAACGCAAGAATATCGAACGCGGACGTCAATGAGTCCTTATGTGGTCCAGGGCGCGCCGCATTGCCGCCCTCCCCGGGCCCGCGTCCAACCCGCCGAAGCCTTCTTCCGATATTGATTGGATCTGAACGTTGACCGGATGGGACGTCGCAACGGCCACGACATGATCTGATCACTCTACTTAGACCCCTGGCGTACACATATCCCGTCAGTTAGCGGACATGGTCAGGACGATGGATAGGACGTACTGAGTGTCAGTGTCACGGTCCTCATGCGTATATTGTACCCTGCATGTGCGAACTCTGCTCTGGGCCGAGGCGACAGCAAGCGCCCTCAGGCTGAGAACCGCGATGTTGTGTCTGCAGGGAGAGCCGCGTTCCGAATTTATGTGCACGTTCAGGCAAAGTAATCCCCACGCTGAAGTGGAAACGCTGGAAAGTCAAACCGTTAAGCTCACCACGTCGGGAGACAGATCGTATCTGTCAGGATCCACCGTGCGACGTTGACTTTCGCCCTAGGGATACATATATATCAGGCTCGTATCTTGGCAGCGAATTGAAGCGTCGGTGTCCCCAAGGGCCGATACGATTAGGAGCCATCGAAGACATGCGGCGCGTGAAGGGCGGAGCAAGCAAGGAATAGCTCCGATGCGGTCTGTGACAGAACCTCAGCAGGTGGAAGCTAAGCTTGAGAGACAGCCCTAATATCAGAACATACCCGGGTCCGTCCTGCACGCATGAGCTCGACCTCGAGAGTGGATGTGACCGAGGTCGGGTCAACTGAAGGGAGAAGCGACGGAGATCGCCCGTCCGAAGTCGTGGGTCTATGAGGTGGAAGTCGCTTCGATTTGCAGTGGGATATGGCCAAGCAATCACCCGCGTAGCCTTCCTAATATTAGCAACGGGCATCGTGCAGAAATCACTGATGTTGACATGGCGGCAGCGGAGGAGTAGAAGAAGTCAGTATGATTGCAAGCTTACACTCGGCGATTGAAGACTCAACCTGCATCGGCGCAGCTTGAGCTTCGAAGGTTATAACCATCGGAGCCTATCGTAGCATATCCGTCTCGGACAGCGTATGTTTGAGCTTAAGCTAGTGTTGTCGTCTAGAAGGCCGCCCTTAGGTGAGGACCGTGAGGTAGTCGTCCACACAATCATGCCCTTGAAGTTCGTCGGTATATGCTCGTACATATGTAGAGATAAACAATGGGACGAGGAGCAGCGTGGTGGAGAGCTCCAGTTGGGTAAATGCAGTCGCGATGGTGGTCGCAGAAAGCTAACATCGTCGGCGCTTGGACGGCGCTCCCTGACGCGGCGGCGGGAATTCCCCAATATGGCAGGAGCGCCTTGCGCGAGGACGCTTTACCGCGGACGCTGAGAGACAACTATAGAGATAAATATAATATAACAACGAGCTCCTTATTCAGTGGCACCAGGGCTGTCATAATCGCGCGGTTCCTTCTCTGCGTAGCGGGCTGTCTTCATGGCACGTAAGGCGCCCCACATCATGCCCCAGCTACAACCACCCTCGACGATGACATTCGTGCTCACTTCCTCGCATGCCTCCACCGCAAGGTACGGGAAGAGATCGTCCAAAAACTCCGCCATGCGCCAACTTGTCCGGCACGCATCGTACCCGTTGACCTGCCGGAGAGTCCGCAACGGATGCTGCAGGGCGCGCAGCTCAAGCGACGACTCTGGGGATGGGGGAACAAATTCGCGCGCAGAAAGCTGTATGCGGAGAAAGCGCAGGTTGGGGCAGTGCTTGGCGAGGTACACGAGCGCAGCGGGCGTGGCGATGTTGGCGGGCTGGCAGGGGTGGTTCATGAGCGAGAGAGAGCGGAGCATGGGCCAGCCCTGCGCGACCTGCATGATCTGGTCGTCCGTGAGGAGCACGCGGAGCTCTGAGCAGAGCGTGAAGCTCTCGAGGTAGAGTCGGCCGAAGAGAGGCTTGAGAACGTCCGAGACGAGGGGTATGGGCGGGAGGTGGGAGGCAGAGGCGAGCTCCGAGTTGGTGTAGACCTTCCTGTAGTCGAGCTGCAGAGAGCGCAGCGAGGGCGAGAACTTGAGCAGGGTCTGGCAGAGATGGCGTTGTCCCGTGCGGTCGAAGTGAGCGTCAACGATGTCGAGCTTCAGGTCCGCCGTCTTAAGGCTGGGCGCAAGGAGGCTTTTCACCAAGGCGGTGATGTCTGCGCACGTTCCTGCGCAGTGGAGCTCCTTCAGGCTGCCGCCGTTGATTACTTTGTCCCTTGTCTTGAAGTCTCGGACGGTCACTTCTATGGACACGAGCGCCAGGCTCGAGAGGACCTTGCAGAGCTCCTCTGGGCCGAGCACGATGCTCCCCTCGAGAGAAAGCTCTTGGATACTGGTGAGGTTGAGGAGGGGGTCCAGGGAGAACTGCTCTGGTTTCCAGGCGTAAATCCGCACGCTGCGCAGGGATAGGGCGGGATGCGAAAGGCCCGTCAATAATCGGTGCACCTGCTTTGGCGACGTCTCCCAGTCAAAGATCAACTCAAGCTCCTGCACAGAAGGCGGTATCAAGCGCAGCAGTAACCCCTCGGTTCTGGGACCCTCGACCCAAGACAACGACAACAGAGCAGGAAGAAATGTCGTCCCGTTGCTTATCGAGAGCACGCGTCGCAATAGCTGGACGTCCAGCCGCGCAGGCTGCAAGCGTTGTGAGATACAGAGCTGGCGGACTCTCGCTGCGCAGCGGAGGAGACTCTCGCGCTGCACATGATCGTGGCGCAAGTGACCAGCTTTCACCTGCGCATGAGAGAACATTGAGAGGGTCTTCTTAGCGATGAGACCTGGGACCATACCTGCGTATGCTTGAGACCGCGACTCCCGGCCGGTATGGTGTGCTTCAGGAGGACCGTGCAAAGGTCCTGCAGTTTCCATCGTGTGCGACTCCAGAGTGCTCGAGAGGCTGGCTCGGTCCACGCGCGGCAGACGCGGGCACTGCGAGCACATGTTCTCCGATTCTCTTTGTCCTCGAGGTCGAACACGTAGAAGATCAAGCTGAGGACGTCGTATTCGAAGAGTGCATGATGGGCATCTTGGACGACTACCAAGGAATCGTTCTTCACGTGGGGAATGGAAACGTCGTTTCCCATGCCGCTGAAGCCTGAGGTGAAGTCAGGTAGATGAAACGTGGATGAGTGAATGTGGCTGACCTCTATCGTTGGCAGTATGGCGACTTCAGGTTCGAGGGAATAGAACGGACGGCCAACGGAGGTGACGAAGGGAATTACCACGGTCCTTATGCGGGAGATTTACTGCGCAGTGTTCGCCGTCGCATGATCGTCCGACTCCGGAGTCTTGTCAACGAGCGACGATCAGCGGTGAGCTGATCCAGCAAGCTTACACCTGTCTCAGGGCGAACGGTGACCGTGTTGTCCTTCCTATACCAACCTAGCCCTAAATGCCTATCACAGCGCGCGCACGGGATGAGTGTGGCAAAACAGAATGCAGCTCATGAGTATATACATGTTACAAGACCAGACACGACGTACCGTACTAAAGTACTGGATCCGTCACAAGCGGCCTGGCTTGCTAGTGTCGTGACTTGTCAAAGAACTCAGAGTCCCTATGCCGCAGCGTCCGCAATAGGTGGTGCAGGGCGCGCAGCTCGAGCGACGACTCCGCAAGACGGGGGAACGAAATCGTGCGCGTAGAGCTGGATGCGCAGGGAACGCAGATTGGAGCAGTGCTTGATGAGGTGGACGAGCGCGGCGGGGTTGGCGATGCTGTCGGGTTCGTAGGGTCAGTTGATGAACGAGAGGAAGCGCGGCGTAGGTCAGCGCTGCGCAACGCGGATGACCTGATCGTCCGTGAGGAGTACCCGCAAGTCGCACCACAGCGTGAAGCTGTCGATGTCGAGGCGGCCAAAGAGGGGATTGAGTACCATTGACACGGGGGCTATGGGCGCGAGGGCGGCGGTGCAGGTGAGTCGCATGTAGGTACAGACTCTTTTATGGTCGAGCTACAGTGAGCGGAGTGTGGGCGTGACCCGGAACAGGGCCTGGGAGAGGTCGTGGTGCGCTAGCTGGTCAAACTTCGCGTCAATGTTGTCGAGCTTCAAGTCCAATGTATTGAGGTACTACGGGGCGCGTAGACGAGTGACGTCGGCGCATGTTCCTGCACAGTGTATGCGCTCAAGTCGCCGCCGTTGATGACTTTGTCCCATGCCTGACAAGTCCCGGATGGTCGCGGCAGACTCGAGTAAGTACGACGGTGTACTTCAAGTTACTATGCTCGATATTTGGTTTAAAGAGGTCAGCTTCAATTGGTTAGCTATAGTCCTACGGACAAGGACGGGGGACTTACAACGGGACTCCCTGGGAACGCAGATAAGTATACCGAGGAGGAGGAGCCTAGAGTAACGCGGCAAGGAGATCGCGCGCTTAAAAAGCGCTTATGATCTCCTTCCTCCCGCCGTCGATCTCACTTGAAGTCTTTCAAGTTGCACTTCGGATGGGCTCATATCTGCGGCATATTTCAGACACAAAAAACATACGGGGTCTAAGCACTACGCAGCGCACATGCCACGGCAGCTGCAGGAGGAACATATGCCGGTAGGCGCTCTTGCGTAAGTATCCTACCTACAACACAGGCTGGAGCGGGTTGCTATCGGCACCCGTCTCGCTGAATGGAATCGCCCGACTTGAAAGGTGAGTCACATTCGAATGGCTTCTCAACTCATGTGTCGACCGCCCTGTACAGAGAAATGCGCAACAACTGTTTGCAAACCAAAGGGCCGAGAGCCTAGGGGTCTTTGCGTGTCCCTGCCGCTGAGCGGGGACCAGCCTGGACGCGGCGGGAGTGCGGCACAGCCCGAAGTACGAAGTCCTGGCAGCAATCATCCCGTGTCCAAGGTACAGAATCAGCTGGACGATAGGCCGCGCGCCCCCCTGGATGTTTTACACTCCGCAGCTGCTTCGGAATACAAGGAGCAGGACCTATCGGGCAAGAGGAGACGACACCGCCCACACGAACAAATACGAGGGAAGCACGGCTCCAGTTCGATGCTCGTCGCGGTCCTCGACGACGCAGACATCGACGACGCCTTCCGCTGCGTACGAGACGGAACCGCTGCCAATAGTTTGCAGGACGCGCCGCTTGGGCCAGGACGGGCCTCACCACCGCAGTGGGGAGCGGAGGGCGTGCAGGGCCATCCCCTCGGTCCCCGCGTTCTCTCCCAGCATCACCGCCCGCGAAACGGCAGACAAAAGACCGCTGATTATCGCGAGCATCATCGCCCACCAGAAGCACCCTGTCCTCGTATTTCTCCCGGAATGGCAAGAGGAGGGCGACCGAGAAGCCGCGCCCGAGGACCCACACAAGGACAAGGGCGCTCTTTGTTC